>CM041782.1:214360633-214393735 GCA_023374045.1 Limonium bicolor
TGCATCAAGAATTTTCATCGGAGTTTATCTAACTCTTAACCGGGTTCAGTTCTAGCCTAAATGGCTTCAAGGCATTGAGGATTAACCTTTTATTCACTAGGTGTGTTTCACTTACAACTCTGGGCCCACTAGCTTCTGCTGCGCGTCCCTGATAACTTGGGTTATCCGCCCTTCTTGTTATCTTAAACATGCTATACATCACCTTTTTATCCCTCTTATTGTGGGAATAAGGTTTATTCCATCAAGCGTGGTATTTCTTACCATACGCGAACTCATTGAGTTTTAGGTTTATAACCAGCTCTCTGGAAATCTATTGTACGTACTGTTTGTACTCCCATGATTATTCACTGGGTTCCTCCGACTTACTGTCGGTTGAGGTTGAGCCATTACTTAATTGTAGTGCTTCCTCTGTTGTCAGTAGGTTCTGAATTATGCCCATTTATCTGCTTCTGTACAGGTGTTCTATACTTGTATGACCTTGCGTTTTCTATGCGTCGGTCCTTGTGACTTTCTTAAGTCTCCTTTCACTTTTTATTCCCATGGAATTCACATCTTGTGATTGTAGGTGTGTTTCACACTCTTCGTGCTTCTTTGGCCCTAGGCCGCACGGTTTGTTTCTAAGCTTTTGCTTAACTGGCTTATGCCCTGTTCATTGGTGAAAGGAAGAATTTACCACGATTTACATTTTCCATATTCCTAGCTATCCCACTAGATCATTAACTGCACAAGTGCAATACCAAAACACTCAATCCTACAGAGTGCAGAGGCGTAAACCCTTGGTAGTAACTCTCTTATGTGATCGCAATAGGAATGATCATTTCTGTCTGTCATCTTGTATTTAACAATTCCCTGACATTGTGTGGTTATTAACATAGACTGGTCGCTTGTTGCGCACCATGTTCTTACTGATTCTATAGTGTCGGTTTACATGGCATCCGCTGTTGCTAGCTTCAGCTGATGCATTTCCACCATTGATTGCATGGTTCAGCGTTTATACTTCTAAGCTCCTTGAGCGTTATTTACTTATACTTTACGTTCCCACATATCATGTTCCTTCTGAACCGATTAATCCCTGGTTGTCAACAATTGCTATTGAAGCTTATTTTACATCGCTTGGCAATAATTGTATGCTCAAGCTTCACTACATTGTAGTTTTGAAAGGGATATATTTCCAGACATTTATTGATGGTATCCTCTTCTTGGGATATGTGTGTTCACCGCTCTCGCGGTCTCACATTTATGATGGGTATCCTTGCTCGTTGGTTATTAACCTTTTATTGGTGTCATCCTTGACCACTTCCCATATGGTTCACAATGGGTTTTGCAACCGTTGAATTATGTATTGTAATAGTTTCATGGCATACTAGCCATATTGCCTAGAGCTCTGCTCATCATAGGCTGTTTTCAAGTGGTTACTTCTCCGTAAGCCATCGCTGGGTTTGGAGGTGATACTGGGCTCCATGATAAGATCATTGCATCACGCTTCCGTTTGTTGAAGACCCTTTTTGTATGGTGGTATTGATCGGTACCATTTGTTAACTTCGGGTATCCCTTGTCAAGTGGGATCCCTTTGGTGTTCTAACCGAATGTTCGTTCCAATTGTGGTGTTCTTATCACGACGTTTCGTTTAACTTTGTTGACTTGCTACCCTTTTTGGATTGCTCCTGGGTGTTATTGATTATGCTATTGCATCTGGCTGATATTTATGAGTATGTCCAGTCTGCTATCCTACCTTGCGGTTCTGGATCTGTGTTATCCCGTTGAGGGTTATAAAGTCTCCCGTTCTTAGGGTAGACCATTGGTGTTTTTCCTTATGTTACAATTGGTTTGATATTCTCTTCGGTGCCTTATATGATCACCCTATGTGTTTGTGGTAGTTGTCCCGGGAATTTCATCCCGTTCATTGGACGCTGATGAGTTAATGTTAGGCATTTGCCTTACAGTGTTTAGCCCGGGTATTCATCCCGGCTATCCCATATTTGCTTTAAGATTTCTTGAGACATATCCGATGTCTTTACACAATTGTTAGTGCTTCTCGCACTTCTTAACTCTTAATGGTTTTCCTGGAGTGAGTTCTTGACTCCTTTAGCTTGTAAGCTTATCTGAGTTTCCTTTGCTCATTTGAGGTATCCCACTGTTCTGGTTTGAATTTACTTATGATCCGTAGAACGGAGTTGACTACTTCCCGTGTTTCGTACACTACATGTATACATACGTGGGGTACCTTTGGCACGTTACCACTTACCTGACTATCTGTCAGGCCTGCAAGCTCCTTCAGAGTGCGGTCGTCCCACATCCCGTATTTGGGTACACTCATAGTGCTCGTCACACGCCTAGGTGAAGTATTCTATTGTCAACTCCTCTTGTATCACTTTATAATACTTGCTGTAATTCCTTTGGTTTGGTTTTAAAAGAAAAATTTATGGTTTGAAAGAGAAGTTTGAGTTTGAAAGAAAGATCTTGGGTTTGAAAGCAAATTTCCATGGTGTTGTCATGTCTGAGGTCTTGACCAAGTCTAGCGTCTCGCTGACTAGTATGTTCGTTAATATGATGGTCGGGCCATTAGGCCTTTCCAAGTATTCCTTCTTCAAGTCCTTAGGACTAGTGATCCTATAATTGCTCCATTTGGCATTGTGTGAGCCTCGATTTTAAACCCTATCCTATGTTGATTAAATTGATTGGGATCTAGTCGGGTTTTAGGTCCACTTATAACCTAAGATTAATAACTATGTCATCAAACAAAAATTATTAAAACCTAAGCTAGCTCACTGGAACCTATTATGAGTCGCCACCTAATTTTACCTAGATCAAATTAGGAAAGGAGAGTTCAGGTTCGGGGGCTTGATATTCGACTTAATTAGGGTTCAAATTACTTTCATTACCCTTCCTAGGTCGTTTTTCCTCTACTTGGTTATTTACGGCTTATTACGAGTCGTTTTAACCTAAGTGCGCGAGCTTCTGTTTTTTTTGTGTTTTTAGCATTTTTTGACAGAAAATTAAATAAAAGTAAAAATTCCTAAACTAGGGTTTCGGAGGCAGAATTAGGTCAAATTTGTTTCCGTCCATGGCTACGGACCTAATGTCCGAACCCACGGACCTAGTTAACCTATGTGAACATAAAAGTCGAATTAAACAGAAAACACAATTTTGCAAGGTCCGGGGCCACGGACATGATGTCCGTGGGCCCGGACATTATTTTAGAAAACCTAAATTTTGAATTTTTAAAAATTCCGCCGCCGTCCGTGGGCGTCCGGGCTTACGGACAGGGAGTCCGGGACCCCGGACACGACGTCCGTGGTTGCGGACCGCCCTCGGACGGCGGCGTTGAGGCTGTTCCCGAAGGTGTTTTTGGCTCAAATTTTATGGGTGTGTAGCCTGAAAGATGTACAAGACGTTAGTGATTGAAAGTTTCAATTTGAAATCGAATTTAATGCGAAACTTAACGAACAAGTTAGAAGGCAGAAACACAAACAAACCTTAATTCAGAAGCAAGGAAAAATCAATTCGGTTAGCAATTTCAACCAGAATTGTATTTTGACCAGAAGGGTTAGAGAATTTGGTTTTTACCCTGTTTTGATTTCGAAAACCTGTTGTTCCTTCACGTCGGGAATCTCTGAAAGCTTCGTTGGTGGCCGATCCGGTTCGACTTTGACCCGAGCTTCTGACCTCTTCTTCCTTGTGTTGTTAAGCACGTTTTGGTTCTGTATTTGTGGTGTTTTGATGCTTGGAAGTTCAATGAGAGAGAAAGAATGTGTTTTTGGTGATTTTGGGATGATTTCGGTAGAGTTTCGGTGTTGGGAGTGTTGAAAACGTGGGAGGCAAGTAGACGGCTGTGTTTTCTGACTATGGGGATCATCTACCTTGCTCTAGGTCGTTTTTTGGAAGGCCTTTTATAGAAAGAGCATGGCCAAGTTGATAGAATAAGATTTTTATCTAAAACCCTGATTTTGTGCTCTAAGAGAATCTGATTTTTTAAAACGTGCTACAGGTTGACAAAAATTCTGAAATTTTAACCAAAAATAAAAGACGAATTTTAGGAATTTTGAGAGTTGGAATCAGGTTTTTTCGATAAATAACCAATTAGATAAAAATCTTACAATCTGGAATTTCCCATAATTCATAACTTACGATTGGTAAGTCGAAATAACGAAATTCCAACGGCATTAGTCTCTAAAATTCATCCTCTATCTTGTGTTAAAATTTCATGACATTTTGTTTTGATTTCGGTATTTTCCAGAGGAGAGAGAAAATTGCAAAAATGATTGAATTTCTCTTTTAAATTTTGGGATAAGGTTCCAAATAAAATAATTTCAGGTTTATGACTGTGTATAGTCATGCTAACCATGTGACAATTTTATTTTAATTTTGAAAACCCTTTTATTTCTATTTTGAGGTTATTTCATGTGTTAATTATTAAAGAAACTAGCTTATTAAAAGCTTAATTTCCAGAATAAATATTATCAGAAAATCATGAAATACCTTTCATAATGACTATGATATTTGGAAGTGTTTGGATATAATGAACAAGTCATATGAAAATAGAAAATCCCGAGATTGTCCTTGGAAAATCCTGTATTGGTGCATTTTGACCATTTTGCCCTTTGTGACATGTATGCCTTAGAGACTACTCCGGGGGGGTTGAAATTTTGGGTATAACAGATTGCCCCCCGTCAACTAGGCTTTGTAATGAAGATGAAAAGACTAGTTGATGCCTGAGTGATACCCCAAAATTTTGGATCTCAAAAGACCCTACATGTAGATTGAAATCTGACGAGTTGTCGAGCTGTTCTAAGGCGCTGACTACCTATGAGTAAAGTGGAAGGGATGTCAAGCGATTCTAAGGCGTTGACTACCTATGAGGATGATATGATGCCAAGTTATTCTAAGGCGTTGACTACCTATAATGAATGATGTCAAGCTATTCTAAGGCGTTGACTACCTATAATGAATGATGTCAAGCTATTCTAAGGCGTTGACTACCTTTAAAGGAGTGAAGTACATGTCAAGCGATTCTAAGGCGTTGACTACCTAAAATGTGAAAAGTGGACTGAACTAAGAGTGAATAATCAAGACCGAGTATCTAAGGTGCCGGGAACCTAAAATTAAATGGAATACGCCGAGCATTATAAGGTGTCGGGAACCTGAAATTTGAATGGAATACGCCGAGCATTATTAGGCGTCGGGAACCTGAAGCTGATAGATTACGCCGAGCATTATAAGGTGTCGGGAACCTGAAATTTGAATGGATTACGCCGAGCATTATAAGGTGTCGGGAACCTGAAATTTGAATGGAATACGCCGAGCATTATAAGGTGTCGGGAACCTGAAATTGAATAGATTACGCCGAGCATTATAAGGTGTCGGGAACCTGAAATTTGAATGGATTACGCCGAGCATTATAAGGTGTCGGGAACCTGAAATTTGAATGGATACGCCGAGCATTATAAGGTGTCGGGAACCTGAAATTTGAATGGAATACGCCGAGCATTATAAGGTGTCGGGAACCTGAAATTTGAATGGAATACGCCGAGCATTATAAGGTGTCGGGAACCTGAAGTTGAATGGAATACGCCGAGCATTATAAGGTGTCGGGAACCTGAAGTTGAATGGATTACGCCGAGCATTATAAGGTGTCGGGAACCTGAAATTTGAATGAAATACGCCGAGCATTATAAGGTGTCGGGAACCTGAAAATGAAAGGAGATGTAATGAGATTGATGTGATGTGTGCGTAAATTGACGAATGTAAAGTAGGACCTATGGGTGCCTAAGTGGAATGGTAGGAAATCAGGTTCGTGATGAGCCTGAGGTTGAGTTCATCTACTCTGGTGAATCTGAATCTTTGGCTGAGAATCTGCATCTCTGAAGAGTCTGTATCTTCGGCTGAGAATCTGTATCTCTGATCGGGTGAGAATCTGTATCTCTAAAGAATCTGTATCTTCGGGGCAAGAATCTGTATCTCTGAAGAATCTGTATCTTCGGGGTGAGAATCTGTATCTCTGGTCTATGATGAGGAGTTTCGTACGGATGGATGCAAGGCAAACTTTATGCAAATGATCATGATGAAAGTTGATTATGAAAGTGCCAAACGTGGCAAAGATGATGTGCATGTCAAAATACAATCAAAGTGTATGTAGGAAACTTGTCCAAAACAAGAGATCGTTGGAAAATGTGCCAAACATGGCAATGTTATGGATCAAAATTGTCCAAAGCAAGACATTGCTAGAAAGTGTGCCAAATGTGGCCATGATGAGGTTTATGAAACCGAAGTGGTTAGAGGAAAGTTGTTCAAGACAAGAAATTGTTGAAAGAGGTGCCAAACGTGGCAGTGTTTGAAGAAAATTCTGTTTAGTGAAAAAGAAAGTGAATTATCATTTCCTAACTATAGACTTCGGACTTGTAATTTATCTTCTACGAGATGAACATGCCGCCGGTGGGGTATGGTGTATGATGTGAAGGTAAGGGCTTATGTGGGCCTGTGGTGTTTGATGTGCAGGTAAGGGCTTGTGTGGGCCTGTGTAGTGGAGGTGTGGTGGTAAGGGCTTATGTGTGCCTGAGGTGCTTGATGTGGTGGTAAGGGCTTATGTGTGCCTGTGGTGGGATGATGGTGGTGATGTTTGAGCTTTGGGTTCCAATTGGTGTTGTCATAGCAATTGTTGGAACCAACAATTGCCCCCAGTATTTTTCCTTTAAGACAATCTGAGCCAAAGTTCATGGCAATCGATCACTCCGATCGATTGCCCCCAGTATTTTCTTTGATCAAACGTGCGAACGAGTCTCGTCCTCACAGGGCCAAGGCTTATGTTCTGATTTGGTGCTTCCTAACCTACACTCGACGTGTTTGGTGTTTACACTCATTTCTCACTTACAGTCACAACTTCTAGACCATTGAATTTGATATTTGATGAATTTACGCATTCGATCTATTACTTTCACGTGATTGGATACACAACTACCAAGTCGGAAGTCTTCGAGGCTTATAACGTGGCCACAGGGGTGTGATGAAAGACGACGGGATCATGGAGGGATATTTGAGGTATGTGGAGCTTGAATGGGTGACCAAAGCTGCAACTTGCGTCTTCTCTCGGATTCATCTTCCTTGTCTTGAAGCCGTCTGGCTGCTTCATGTTGACGTTGTTTTCGAGCTTCTGGACCTGGACGTTTGAAGTTGTCCTTTACACTATTTCTCTTTTCGTCATTTGGATTTCTTCGAGGCACTTCGGGTTTGCCTTTTGTTTTATCCTTTCTTGGTTTTGCCTTCGGGGTTCTTGTGTTTTCCGGTTTTGGGCTTCGAGAGCTGTTTTGATGTGAGCTCTTTTGATCCTGTGTCACTCTGGGACCATTTGCGGATCGCTTTGTCATGCTGATAGCGGCATTGCTTCTTTTGACTGATGAGAATGTTATCTGAGAGTCGGGCTCCTTGCGTCCTTGGTCACCGGGTCGGACATTCATCATTGGCTGGGTTATTTTGTGGAGTTCATAATGTCGAAAAGGGATATATGGAAGGCTCAGGGGGGTGCCTAGGGTTTAATGTCAGGGTTTACAAGCTTTTGGCTATGTGGTGTTGTACCTAGGTGCTTCGTCATTCCTGATAGTGTATATCCGTTCTTTGTTACTTTTCACAGGTCTAAGCGTAAATTTACAAATTATCTCCTTCGGTCGGAGTTATACCGTTTACCTCACCTTTGAATGTGGACTCACCGGAGTCGTGTAAAAATGACACGCTCGTTCACTCATGGTTTTTCCGCTCAAGACACTCTCGCGAATTTCACTCAAAGACTAGTTCACACGTTTAAACAAAAGATTCGAAGACAATGATTCTAAACTCAGATTGCCCCCAGTATTGATTTGGGGTTTATGACAACAGTTTGATAGATGTGGGCCTTGAACCTCATTGTGGGTTGTTTGGATATTATGTGGTGAGTTGTGGTGTTTGGTTAGGCATGTTCAAATTTTTAGAAACAAGAGACAAGCCGTTCCATCGCATAGTCTGAAAACGATTACTTCGTGAGTGCTCTTTTTTAAGTTTTTCGAATAAACGAATGATTTGTATAAAAATTATGAAAACGGAACTATGTTTTATTCAACAAAAAGAATAATGTTGGAAATTACAAACTCAGGAAAACTACCGAAAATGATAAAGGAAACTAACTACTACAAACATTGGAAAAACAAAAAATGACTAGTAAAGAGAAGAAATCGGAGAAAACACTTGAAGATAGCACTCTCTGATGGTGCTTGACATGGGATTCCTACTCGGGGAGTTGAAAACCTTGATTGATAAGATCTTGGATGTGCTGCTTCAGAATTTTGCAGTTGTCGGTGTCATGACCGGGAAGCTGGTGATACTGACAATACTGGTTCAGATTCCTTCCTTTTTGGGGGTCCCTTTGTCGAGGGGTGAGAGGTTGCAGCATGTTTCGTTCCTGGAGTCTTCCAAAAGCCTGGCTCAATGGCTGACCGATGTTTGTGAACTCTCTTCGACGGGAGCTCTTTCGGGATGATTCCACTGCCCCAACGATTTGTCCTGGTCCTTTTACCTGTCGAACGGTGTTTACCTCATGCTGCCTAGTTCTCTTTCGGGTGCCACTTTGGATACAGGCTGCTGTCCCCGAGCCATTCCCGGTGTTTTTTGAGTTCCCAAGTTTTAACTCCCCTTGGTGAATCATTTCTTCTAGGACATTAACTTGTCCCATCAGCATGTTGAAGCTAGGAAAGTATGTGAATTTCAGCTCGTCACTGTATTGCTTCCGCATATTTTTAATTACCATTCGGATTTGCTCTTGTTCGTCCATCTGTGCGAGCATTGCGGCTGCCTTCATCCTCCAACGCTTAACAAAATCAGACATTGATTCACCTTCTGTTTGTTGTGTGCCTACAAGATCGGCCCTGGTGACTCCAAAACTTCTAGCGTACTCAAAATGATGCAGAAAAGCTTCACATACCTCCTCGTAGGTCTTGGTATTTATCCTTTGAGTTATGTACCAACGCTGAGGGGTCTCATCAAGATAGTGAGCAAATACCTTGGCCTTCTGCATGTCGTTTAGCGAAAGGATGGACATTTCCCTATCGAACATTGCCAAATGAAGTTGTGGGTCGGAGGAACCTTTGTATAGAGGAAGTGTTGGCAATTTCAACCTTGGAGGGAGATCAACCTTGGGATATAATCCAGTGGAAAAGTAGTCAAAACCGGCTGGCTTGTTGGCCCTCTCCATGCGCTCAATCTTTTCCAGCATCCCGTTGAATTCTTCGGCTAACTGGGCATCCATGTTGATTGGATTTCCTCCCTCTGCCATTCTTTGAGATTTGGGCTTATCTGTTGGAAAACGAAAAGTGACCTGAGCTAAAAATTCTGGGCCGCAAAGAAGTTTCAGGCCAAGACTTGTTTGGGCTGCAAGAAAAGCACATGAGCTGGGATGTTTTGAAAATTGTGGGTTGGCACTGAGGCCCGAAATGAGTTGGAAGAGAGGCACATGGGCCGGAATGATTCATGAGCTGTGAACTGGTACCTAGGCTGAAATGTTCTGAGAATTGGGCGCTTGGGCCAGAATGTGTTTGGGTTAAAAGTAAAGCGCATGGGCTGAAGTGATTTCTAAACCATGTTCTGGATGTGAACTGGAATTTGGGCCGAGTAATTATGATTGGGGCTGAAGATGATACCCGTGTCTAGGATCGTGGGTCAAAGCCCGAGTGAAAAGTCTTCCTGGACTAGAATGGGCCTTGAAATGGAAAGGCCTGATGGATTTTTATGGATTGCTTCAGGTGGATTTGTTTTCCGTGGGCCTAGAACTAAATTGGTAATTCAAATTGAGCTGAAAGATAAATCACCTAAATCTAAACTTTTGGGCCGAAGCCCGAACAAATAACTCACACATTCAAATCAAGCAGGGTCTTTGGGCCGCAAACAATAAAGCCGCGATTGGGTTGGGCTGAGTTGATGTAGGAGAAATTCCTATCAATTTCTAGGCTGGGTAGTGGGCCGATCATGCAGGTAAACAAGGCCCACACAAATTCAACATGTCCTCACTAGTGTTAAGATTAAACCAGGTACGGATCGATCCGGAGAGGTGCTTGGGGCATGGGCCCAGGTCGCCACAAAGGAATAGGGCTTGCACGCTATTCTCTTTGGGCTTCCCCACTTTTTTCACATCACCTGAAGGTGTGCGTCTACGGTCGGGTCTTTGACTGACCAAACAATGGGCTAGGTAAGGGCACTGCCAGGAAAACGCTTGGGGCTAAAGCCCAGGTATTAAGGGGATGTGGTTAGACGACATCCTCCTCTTTTCCCCCGCTTATTCACATCACCTAAAAGGTGTGAGTCCCTGACAGGGGACCCTCAAACGGGTCCCGGGGTGAAATCGGTTCGTGTGGACCCTCGCTCTCATATGATGCAAAGGTGCAGAAATTAAAGTGCCACAAAAGTAAACAAACAAAGTAATAAAGCCATAAATAAACAATTTCGAGTTAAGCCCTCTTTCTTAAAATTAAACAAGTTAAAATTAAGAAGTTTGTCCCCAGCAGAGTCGCCAGTCTGTGAGCCTCGATTTTAAACCCTATCCTATGTTGATTAAATTGATTGGGATCTAAACGGGTTTTAGGTCCACTTATAACCTAAGATTAATAACTATGTCATAAACAATAATTATTAAAACCTAAGCTAGCTCACTGGAACCTATTATGAGTCGCCACCTAATTTTAACCTAGATCAAATTAGGAAAGGAGAGTTCGGGTTCGGGGGCTTGATATTCGACTTAATTAGGGTTCAATTACTTTCATTACCCTTCCTAGGTCGTTTTTCCTCTACTTGGTTTATTTACGGCTTATTACGAGTCGTTTTAACCTAAGTGCGCGAGCTTCTGTTTTTTTTGTGTTTTTTAGCATTTTTTGACAGAAAATTAAAATAAAATTAAAGATTCCTAAACTAGGGTTTCGGAGGCAGAATTAGGTCAAATTTTGTTTCCGTCCGTGGCTACGGACCAATGTCCGAACCCACGGACCCTAGTTAACCTATGTGAACATAAAAGTCGAATTAAACAGAAAACACATTTTGCAAGGTCCGGGGCCACGGACAGGATGTCCGTGGGCCCGGACATTATTTTAGAAAACCTAAATTTTGAATTTTTAAAAAATCCGCCGCCGTCCGTGGGCGTCCGGGCTTACGGACAGGGAGTCCGGGACCCCGGACATGACGTCCGTGGGTGCGGACCGCCCTCGGACGGCGGCGTTGAGGCTGTTCCCGAAGGTGTTTTTGGCTCAAATTTTATGGGTGTGTAGCCTGAAAGATGTACAAGACGTTAGTGATTGAAAGTTTTCAATTTGAAATCGAATTTAATGCGAAACTTAACGAACAAGTTAGAAGGCAGAAACACAAACAAACCTTAATTCAGAAGCAAGGAAAAATCAATTCGGTTAGCAATTTCAACCAGAATTGTATTTTGACCAGAAGGGTTAGAGAATTTGGTTTTTACCCTGTTTTGATTTCGAAAACTTGTTGTTCCTTCACGTCGGGAATCTCTGAAAGCTTCGTTGGTGGCCGATCCGGTTCGACTTTGACCCGAGCTTCTGACCTCTTCTTCCTTGTGTTGTTAAGCACGTTTTGGTTCTGTATTTGTGGTGTTTTGATGCTTGGAAGTTCAATGAGAGAAGAAAGAATGTGTTTTTGGTGATTTTGAGATGATTTCGGTAGAGTTTCGGTGTTGGGAGTGTTGAAAACGTGGGAGGCAAGTAGACGGCTGTGTTTTCTGACTATGGGGATCATCTACCTTGCCCTAGGTCGTTTTTTGGAAGGCCTTTTATAGAAAGAGCATGGCCAAGTTGATAGAAAGAATTTTTATCTAAAACCTTGATTTTGTGCTCTAAGAGAATCTGATTTTTTAAAATGCAAGTTGAAAAAATTATGAAAATTTAAAATAAAGAATGATTTTAGGAATTTTGAGAGTTGGAATCGGGTTTTTTGATAAATAACCGATTAGATAAAAATCTCACAATCTGGAATCTCCCAAATTCATAACTTATTATTGGAAAGTCGAAATTACGAAATTCCAACGGCATTAGTCTCTAAAATCATCCTCTACCCTGTGTTAAAATTTCATGACATTTTGTTTTGATTTCGGTATTTTCCAGAGGAGAGAGAAAATTGCAAAAATAATTGAATTTCTCTTTTAAATTTTGGGATAAGGTTCCCAATAAAATAGTTTCAGGTTTATGACTGTGTAGTCATGTAACATGTCATGTGACAATTTTATTTTAATTTTGGAAACCTTTTAATTTCTATTTTGAGGCTATTTCATGTGTTAATATTAAAGAAATTAGCTTATTAAAAGCTAAATTTCCAGAATAAATATTATCAGAAATCATGAAATACCTTTCATAATGACATGATATTTGGAAGTGTTTGGATATAATGAACAAGTCATATGAAAATAGAAAATCCCGAGATGTCCTTGGAAAATCCTTGGTGCATTTTGACCATTTTGCCCTTTGTGACATGTATGCCTTAGAGACTACTCCGGGGGGGGGTTGAAATTTTGGGTATAACACATTGCGGTACTTTAGTTAGTACTTGTTGGTCGATAAAAGTCTTCCAACTGTCTTGTAGTTGCTGCACTTGCCCTGGGCAAGTGCGCGGGAAGATTGTTTTTCGGTTAACGTATACCGGTTACGGTATCGCTTCCATCCATGTTTGGTGGTTTTATTAGATCTTTCCTTGATCCTTTGATCTTAGTGATCAATTACCTGGGTGGCTTCCCAGTGCTCTTGACATGGTTGTCATTAATCTCGTATTCCCAATCCTTGGGGTTCTTCGTGTTCCTTGCTTCGTTGCCTATTCCCACACCTTTATGGTGGTTACTGAGGCTTGACCAATCCTTAGGAGCTACGTCGTAGCCCTGTTGGTGTATGTTTTATGAATACCTTCATAGTTATCTGAACTATGTCGTTCGGTTATTACGGCCTCTTGGTGTGTAGGTCTGGCATTAATTCAACCTCGACTAATTCCTTAGTCGGTTTGTATACCGTTATTGGTATTATCAAACATTGCAGTCTGTAGACTCTCTTGTCTCGGGTTTGTTACTCTATCTTCCTCGCTTCATTGCACGGTTGTGCTCCTCTTCTTGCTGGCTACTCATGGTTCTTGCGACTGCGAAGCACGTCGCCCCATGGTGTCGTAACTTTCATTATCCTGTGTTTAGGATCTTCGAATTGCGGTTGTTGTTGTTCCAACGGGAACCGTCTCTGGAATTTCCAGTTCAGGGAATCTACCGTATGACTGGTTCTTCTCCTTACTAGATTTATTTGTAACTGCCAGATCGGGTTTTATCCGAGTGTGAGAGGTCTTTCCATCTCTCTGGCGTTCCTGTCCCAACTTTACAACGGGGGACGTGGAGGGCGGGTATGGTTATTATAGGTATCCAGATCCTAGTGGAAGTTCCTAACTAGCGTACCTCACACGCTAATACTCAACCCTTAGCCCTAAGTCTCTAATTCCTAACTCGGTATTTCCTAAACTCGGTATTTCATCCATCAGAGTGATACTTCGCTCTGATACCACTTTTCTAAACCCCTACCGCTAATACCGTCATTACCTTACCATTGCTTACCTTCACAGCGGATATTACTTGCACAACGGGGGTGTACAATGCCGTTAGTCACCCACGTGACTAACAAGGCCTGTTACAATACTACATTACTATCGGTCTGATGAATTGAACATACCGAGTACTCTACACAATACATTACTTTCCATTTCATACTCAAATCATAATCCAATACAACTCCAATACAATACTATACCGAGTCTACTACAATCCTCAAAATACCAATACAATTTCGCATACATTACAATACAGTTCCCATTACTCAACTACCCATGCTTATGTAGCAACCCCGTCCTACTCTCGAACGGTGTTCAGCTTCAAGTACCTGGAAAAAAATAAAAATGGGGTCCCAAGGGCTCAGCAAAATTGCTGCATATGAAATTCGCATATACCGCGTGCTAACCGCGATACGCCGACTACTTGGGTCGGATATACATGGAGTTCGTTTTACATGCATACATACATACTAATACTACGACAATACAATCAACAATACTTACATACGTATACAAGGTTCATTACCTACCAAGGAAGGCAATTTGTTAGTCAACCATTCATCTAGTTATTCGTTCACCCGGTTTCATCGGATGCTCTCTTTCTTCTTGCTCGGGTTCACAAAGTTTACACCAAGCTTAATCTTACTTACTCATTGTTTTACTCACACTGCGCTCAATACCTTACTCATTATTTACTCATGCTTACTCAGTACTCATTACTACCAATACTTACTCTTACTCAGTACTCATCACTTGCTCTCATTACTTAGTACCCATACTCTTCTCCTTACTCAAACTTACTCATGCTCGGTACTCATTACATACTCATACTTACTCCTTACTCAATACTCGTTGCTTTACTCATACATACGCATTACTCAATACTCATTACTTTTGGCCTCCGGGCGGAGTCATACACAAGACTCGCCACCGGGCTTACACATACAAGCGGAGCTATACACTTAGCTCCACAAATACTCAATGTTCGTTTTTACCGGACTACTCAATTTCCCAACACTCCTCTCTTGGAGTATCTTACAATCTCATGGATTAGCCTAGAAGTATCTCTCTCGATAACCTCCACTAGCTTAGGGAATTACCATCATCTAGTATTCTCAGATTTAAGGGTTTCCCCAACGTATCGAATACTCTCATGTTCGGGACATTACTTACTTTAGTCGGGTCCTCTCATTGTGGATCGACTAATTTTCTAAGGGGTTTGGAGATCCCTCATCACTCTTTACTACTCACATGGCTCATGTCTTGCAACATCATCAATTCCTCAAACAGAGGCTACTTATATATGCTTCCACTATTATTATTTGTGGATTATTCATTTCGGTTCTCTTACCGTTATCGGGAGGTACTAGTCCCGTACACTCTCTCACATTCTAGTGAGTTCATGGTTTGCGTTTTCGTTTCTTTGTTCGTTAGTTTAGTGTGTTTCTACGTTACCGTTAACTCACAACACGACTCTTACCATGAGTCACTAACAACAAGACTCATCTATGAGTTAGTCTACACATTAAGTTAGCCACACAATCAATCAAGAAAGGTTAGCTCATACAACATACAACAAGACATAATGAAAGGCAATAAACCATTTTATGCTTTAATCTTGATTAGCCGGAATCAACACACAAATCAATGTAACTCGGTTAGCATACGGGGCATGAGAAAATCATACTTTCACTGGGGTTGGCTTACCGTGTGTTCCCTTGTTCCTTGGTTCACGCTTGTTCCACTAATAACATTTCAAACATTATTATAATACCATTCATACGGTATGTAAATAATTAACTCCCGTTACCCCATTATACTAGTTTACTCATGGCTCACTAAGTTTACAACTTCCCATGACTCTCTCAAGTTCTTACCAATGCCATCTTGTGCATCTACTATAGACACATATACATATATACTTGCATCTACTTCCATTTTTTGTTTGTAGTTTGGGCCGACCGACCCACCGGACCGGACCCAAGGGTTGGGTCGGTCCATTCCAGTAATGTTTCCGTCCTCCAAAATTACCCGACCGACCCGACCGACCCATAATCCTCAGGGTCATTCGAAGTCAGAAACTTCGACTTCAGAAAAACTTGCCGACCGACCACGGCCCTCTGGGTCGGTCCATTATAGAAGCTTCGTTCCAGTGATTTATGCCCGACCGACCCACGACCGATCCAACCTGCTGGGTCGGTCGATAGCAGAACTTGCCTACAGATTTTGTTTTTGCTTCCTTTTCTCTCTCATTTCTTCCCCAATCTTCCTATATACATTCCTAACATGTTTTAGTACCATTTAGGCTTCCTAAAATACCTTAGTTCATCCACAAACTCATTACTAAATTCCTTTCCCATTCTCACATTGATTTACACAATTTTCCGCAATCCCATTCCTGCACTCATAGCAGTTTTGGTCCCTCCAATGCTACAGATTTTGACTTCATCTTATACCATTCAATACTCCCTCTACCAATGCTACTCCTAGCATTCTAAATACCTTATCTTACCACTCTAGTTCTTCCATCACTTCGCCCCTTCCAAAACTGTTTTCAACATGATTAGTCACTCACAACCACTACCAAAACACACCTAGTATTGTCTAGGTTATTTCCTCTCCTTACACATCTAAGTCCTCCAATTTCCATACCATGGTTTACTAAACATCTATACTCAACCCAATACACACCTTGGTTCTCCCATTCACCAAGTCATCCAAAATACATATTTCCTACTAAAATTTTTCCATAGTTCACCTACAATTCTAAATTGTCCACATACATCCTTTATCACCAAAATCATTCCTAAACCAGCCACACCCATACAAGGGTCCTACCAGCAATCAAAGCAATACCAATTCATCAATACTTCCTCAAACAACCATACTAATGCACATACACAATTTACTTGGCTCTAAGGCCTCCAATTCACAAATACTCCCAAACTTCCATCAACTACAATACTCGTACAATATTTTGGGTTCATTTATTACTTTGCCCATTCCCATTACTATAATGCATTCAAATTTTAGCATTAAAAAGGACTCTTACCATAAGCTCATAATTCCTTCTTTTCTTCTCCAATTCTCCTCCTTCTCTCTTTCTTGCACAAAATCGGTCAAGTGGGCAATGGAGTTCCCAAACTCCATTCCCATCACCCAAGAAACAAAAAATAAGTGTAATTAAAATACTAACCCTTAGAATAATACTAATTCATTGAAATGCTTAAACACACAAATCTAGGGTTTACCTTTGGAGTCTTTTAAGAGGGGTTTTAGCCCTTGGTTCAAGAAGGTGATCCCACCACCATTAGAAGGTTGGATGATGCTCAAACGAGAGAGAAAAATAGAGCATTACAATGGCGGTAAAATTGGCTACAAAGGAGAATGGAGAAAACATGAGTTTTTCATGGGGATTTTTACCTTAATGGAGAGAGGAGACTCCAAGCTTTGATTTGGTACCATTTTCTCTTCAAATGGGGAAAACCCATGGAGATGAACTTCCTCATTTTAAGATTTTGAAAAGAGAGAATGATAGAGGATGATGAGGAGATGAAGAATGTACTTATTTTTGTGATTGGAGCTTTAATGAAGCTAGAGCATGCTTGGAAGGGTGAAGAAACCATGGAAGCTTTGAAGAGCTTCAAAAATCTCCCCCAACCATAGAGACAGAAGCAAATCGGCTGGGAGGGGAAAAAGGAAGGAGAGAGAGAAGAAAGAAAAGAATGAGAGGAGAGAGAGGGTTTCTTACTTTTTGTACTTTTTACTTTTTAGCTTCTTTATTTGCTAGCTAGTTACATGTGTGTGTGAGGGGGTTATTTGACTCATTAAAAATCGGCCCCCTATTGTATTACTAGTTGGAGCGTTTTTCGTCTTTTACAGAAAACGCTCGTTTATTTACCCAGTTTTAGTACTATTCACTAACCGGGCCCGTTTTCTGGAATTTTCTCGTTTCTTCAATTTTAATGGTTATTATACTCCTATTAATGTTTATTTATAGTAATTTAATGAACTATAATTTTTACGGGTTCGTTTGACCACTTAAAGTCACGTTTTCGGGTTTTCTCGAAAAATGTGCGCCAACGCTTTATTAACGTTCTAAATTAGTTTTATGGATCTGTTTTCTTCGGGAATCGTTCCCGTACATTAATTAGGCATGGATAAGCCTTAGGACTCCACATAATACTCTAACCGAGGTCTCGTACCTCCTATGGTTTATAATGCTTGTTTCAGCGTTTTTCACTTTTTAAGCGTTTTCTCATTTCTTTTGGATTTATTTTCCTTACCAAAATTACTTAGGCACTATTAGGCCCTTAATGAAATACCCCGAATAATTAACAGTCCAAATTCATGAAGGTTAAATTTAATTATGAGTAACCTTTATGATCATACAACTAAAACGCGACGGGATTATCCGAAAATAACGCGTTTTATAATTCGGACATAAAGTAACGTACGAACAATTAAATCTAATATATGTATATATGTACGAATACAAAAAATACACGTACGTAACGTTACGATATTGTAACGTTGTAAATAGGTGACAATAACGTCGCATAACTTCGTTACAAAAAAATATGTAATGACACGATATAACATGTAGATGTATATTCATCGTAACATTGTAAATAAGTGACGATAACGCCGCATAACCGCGTTACAAAAAAATATAGAATCACATGATATAATATATAGTCGTACATATATAAATAATCATGTATAACCTATACAAAAAAGAGAGAAAGAAAAGGGAGCAAAGACGCTCCCGTCGAGGTTCGAACCCGAGACCTCCCGTACATTACCCAAATGCTTAACCGATTGAGCTATGCTCGAATTCGGTAATAGATACCACCGAATTAAAATTAGTAATATGTCTACTAAGGTAACTACAAATGAAAAGAAAAACAAACATTAGCATTAAACTAATGCTGGCCGGTTTAACAACAGATGAAAAGGGGACATTAAGACCCTTAAATATTCTATAAGTGGGACATTACATTGCCTTCACATACCCACCTTAAAACTATAAACTAAAACAGCTAATGACATTATATTCAAAAAATTCTGCAGCAATCACCACCTTACCTACTTGCTGCCCACCCCACATACGAACCAGCCCTGCATGGCTTGGGAACTCGCACACCCACCTACACCAGGACCCTCCTTGGACTGCTAACACACACAATAGTGCCAGTAACTCAAGACCTGCGAAGCCATGTTCAATGTCGATTTCCAGTGTTAGACAATCAGACAGAGAGTAATGGCATTGTTCTCCACGTTAGTCTTCAAAATCAGTGTAAACAGACAATAAAAAAAACTGGAGCCAAAAGCAAGTTCTGTCCCATTTCTGATTTCAGTAAAAACACATCAGAGACAGTCCTCTTTTCCAAACTCCCACGACAGACCATCCCTTCTCCTTCTTCTGCATGCACCAGTTCTACACATACAGAAGCTCCCTCGTTCCCCCTCTGTTTTCCCTTCTGCACACAAGGTAACCGCTGCTGTTTGCAATGTGCTCTTCCTTTCTTCTTCCATTTCCATTCCTTCCTATTTTGTTTCTGATCAAAACGCGACTCCTGCAGTATATCCAAGTCTCTACAGGCTGCTGTGTTTTCATGCAAAAAAAAAAAAAATGGACTGAGAAACTGCACCTTCTTACAAAACAACCAGACCAGAGACACCGATACTCTGGTTGAACATCAGATCAAGGTGAGGCCACGAAACAGTCATATTCTTACTGTACTTGACTACTCTTGCCTTCTGTTTTAGTGCTACTAGGGACTTCAGGTTACTCACCCTAAAAGCTATCGAGAGTGTAATGTAACCATGAAATGTAATCGTGTATTCATTGTATTGTATTGTGTATTTGAGTACATCACTAGTGTCTTATTTATACTGCTATAGAGCCACTCAATGGGCTGTAATACTAACAGACTTAGTAATTGGGCCACAAGGCCTTACTGGGCCTTTATTCCCCCGCGGTCAGAGCTGGTGGTCAAAGGAAGCGATGACTGAAATTGGTGAAATAGATTTTGGGATAAGGGTTTGGTTAGGGCATCGGCGAGCTGTTGAGCGGCAGGGATGTGAAGCACTTTGAAGCTGCCGTTTTGAACTCGTTCACGCACGAAGAAGTAGTCAATGGCGATTCTTCATCCGACTGTGAAAAGATGGGTTCTTGGTGAGGTAAGTCGCCGCTACATTGTCATAGTAGACCGTTGGAGGGTCACGAATAGGAAACCCTAGCTCGCATAGTAGTTGAAGAATCCATATAGATTCAGCAGTAGCAGTAGCAATCGCTTTGTACTCTACTTTAGTTGAGGATTTTGCGACTGATTTTTGTTTTTTTTGAGCTCCAGGAGATCAAGTGCGACCCGAGGAAGATCAGAAAACCAGCTGTGGAGCAGCGATCAACAGGGGAACCCGCCCAGTCTGCATCCGATAACACTTGCATGGAAGTGATGGGAGAAGACGGAATGAAGAGGCCCAGGTGGCGAGTTGAATTCAGGTAACGTAAAACCCTCTTTGTAGCTTGCCAGTGAATCTGTTTCGGGCTGTGCATATACTGGCATATCTTGTTTACTACAAAGTGGATGTCTGGTCGAGTCAAAGATAGGTATTGTAAGGAGCCTACTATGCTGCGATATGCGGTAACATCAGGATAGTCAGGGGAAGTAGGGTCATCTAGATTCAGATTTGGGGTTAGGGGTGTGGAAATGGGTTTAGAGGCGTCCATTTTTGTGGCTTTCAAAAGATTTAGGATATAAGTGCTCTGTTGTAGGAGGAGACCAGAGGAGGAGCGAGTTGCTGAGACTCCTAAAAAATAGGATAACGGACCAAGGTCTTTGATAGGGAATCTTTGGGATAGGGAGACTTTTAGATCTTGCAGTAGCTTGAGAGAAGTTCCAGTAATAAGAATGTCATCTACGTAGACAAGAACATAGACTGCTTGACCATTTTGTCTAAAAATGAACAGAGAGGGATCTTTTGTGGACATAGTAAAGCCAACATCTATAAGTGTGGAGCTTAGAGTAGAATACCAAGCCTAGGAGACTGTTTCAGCCCATACAGAGCTTTCCTTAGTTTGCAAACATACTTAGGAAACTGCTGGCTAACAAAACCAGGAGGTTGTTTCACATAGACATTTTCTTCAATCTCCCCATTTAAGAAAGCATTCTGGATATCCAACTGATGAATAGGCCAGTTAAGAGATACTGCAATGGATAGAACCATTCGTATACTGACAACCTTCACAACAGAGCTGTAAGTGTCAGTATAGTCAATACCAGAATGTTGGTTATAGCCCTGTGCAACAAGCCTTGCTTTCCTTCTCTCGATTTGCCCATCAGCACATCTTTTTGTCTTTAAAATCCACTTCACCCCTAGAATATTCATGCCTGGGGAAGGAGGAACCAGATCCCATGTCTTGGTAGTGATGAGGGCATTGTACTCCTTAGAGATAGCATCTCTCCATTCTGGATATTTTTGGGCTTGAGTGAAGGTGGGCTCATCGGGTATGGGTGAAAGCTGAGTGGTAAGAGCCCAAGGAATAGTCCCATCTGTTCGAACCTTGGGTTTGTAAATGTTGTTTTGGGCCCTGGTTACCATTTGTGGAGGTGGGGAGGGTGTGTGGGAGATTTGAGGTGTAGGCTCAGTAGGAGGGCTAGGTAAAGGTGTGGTGGATGCAGGAGATGTTGGTGACTGGATAAGAGTGGGGGCTGGGGTGACTGGTTCAGGGTAATGAGGATGAACAGAAGGGGATGGTGAGGTGGAGTCAGAAGAAGTTGGCCCATCATGAGGGATGAGAACAGGGATTATGGAGGGGGTAGGTATATGTAATGGAGGAGGAGATGTGGTGAGGGTTTTATAGGGAAAAGAAGATTCATTAAACAGCACATCTCGGCTGATAATCATTTTAGGTGGTGAGAGGCAATAACATAGGTAACCGGTGTGGTTGGGTGAATATCCTAGGAAGATACACTCTTGGGATCGATAGGCTAGTTTGTGATGATTGTGGGGTCGTAAGTTGGGCCAACAGGATGTGCCAAAAACTCTCAGGGAATTGTAGTCTGGATCTTTTTGAAAAAGGGTTTCATATGGGCTTTTGTAGGCTAGGACTTTTGTGGGAGTGCGGTTGTATAAGTATGCTGCAGTTCGAAAAGCAAATGACCAAAACTGAAAGGGTAGAGAGGCTTGAGCTAAAAGAGACAAGCCTTTGTCCACCAAGAATATGTTTCTAACCTCCACTGCCCCTTGTTGTTGATGGGAGTAGGGGCAGGAGAACCGGTGAGAGATGCCAAATTGTGTCACAAGGGGTTTAAGTGCCAAAAATTCTCCTCCATTATCTGTCTGTATCATTTTTATTGTTGTAGAGAAATAGTTTTGCACCAATTTCACATAAGAGTGAAAAACAGCAGTAACATCAGATTTAGCTTTAAGAGGAAACAACCAAACAAACTTGTTGTAGTCATCAACCAGTAACATAAAATATTTGAATCCATCAAGAGAAGTGATGTAAGAAGGACCCCATACATCCATATACACTAACTCGAAAGGAAAATTAGAAGCAGAACTTCTAGAGTAGTGTGGGAATGCATGATGTTTTCCCTGAGTACAGGCATTACAAAAGGATAGGGTAGTAACACCAGATCTAGGCAAAGCAAAATTGTTCAAAACTTTATTGGTGATATAGATGGAGGGATGGCCCAAGCGCTGATGCCAAACCTCTGAGGAGACTTTTGTACCAGGAAGAATCTGAGTGTGATTGAGGGCAGGAGTGGATGTGGTAGGGAAAACATATACTCCTCCTTTAACTGGTCCCTGCAGAAGTGGTTTGCGGGTTGCCAGATCCTTCAACACAAAATGAGTAGAAAAGAATTCAAAGAAACAATGATTATCAAGGCAAAACTGGCGCACAGAGATCAAATGTTTGTTCAAGTGAGGTGAGTGATAAATGTCTGGTAAGAGAAAATCACCTGTAGATGAAGGAATAGAGCCTGAACCTTGATGTGTAATCTGTATATTGGAACCATCTCCCAGAGTAATACTGTCAGGACCAGTATAGTCAGAAGCTCCTAGGTTCAGGCGAGAGAAGTCACCAGTAAAGTGATTTGTAGCAGCTGTATCAGGCATCCAGTCTGATGCAGAGAAATTGCCTGTAGCATTAGCAGAGAAAGTTTGAGGAGGATTGGGCTGGTAAGTGTGATTATACCGGTGGTAACACATAGAAGCAATATGTCCCTTCTTTCCACAGATCTGGCATGATGGCCTGGTGTCAGGCTGTCCATTGAACAGCTGTGTTGTTTTAGATCCTCTTCCATAGGAACCTCGGCCAGATGAGCCTGATCCTCTCCCTGAACCAGATCTGCCTGATTGTCCACGTCCTCTATTAGACTGATATTTTCCCTTAGGAGCAGCCTCTGTAGCATTTAAACAAACACTTTCAGGGGCAGATCTGGTGTTTTGAGATAGCCTTTCCTCATGGGACAGGAGATAGTTGTAGATCTGTTGAGGAGAGCAGAACTCAGATCTAGTGGTAATATTTGTAACAAGGGAGTCATATGTTTGAGGCAAACCACGCAACACAAAAGACTGAAACTCTTGATTTGATACTTTGTGACCTGTAACAGCCAAGGAGGAGGCTAGATCTTTGGCTCTGTTAAAATATGTTGTGATGGATTCATCTGTTGCTTTGGTTAGATTGGCCATTTTTTGATGTAATTGGCCAAATCGGGCAACGGTTTGTGCAGCAAAACTGTCATGAAGTTCCTGCCAAACTTCAGCTGATGATTCGAGATCTATAACTTGTGCAACAACCTCAGGGGTTAGGGAAAGAAAAAGGATGGACAAGACGATCTGGTCTTGCTGAATCCATTTGGAATGAGCAGGATTAGGTTCATTATTGAGAGTGGAGGGAGGGCAAGAAAATGATCCATCAACATACTTGTATAGGTCGTTTCCTCTGAGGAAGGGAAGGATCATCCCTTTCCAGAGCCGAAAATTATCTGGAGAGAGCTTGATTATGTTTGCTGCAGCCGATAGTATAGAATGTGAACTGGTTGTGTTTTGAACTTGTGTTTGGCTGGTATTTGCAGGTACATTGTTCGGGGAAGAATTGACACTGCCATCGTCCGTCATTGTTGTGAAGCAGAAGCTTGGACAGACTCAGATCTGAATCGCTACCATTAGCGAAGAGCAAAGCTCTGATACCATAAAAGCTAATGAGAGTGTAATGTAACCATGAAATGTAATCGTGTATTCATTGTATTGTATTGTGTATTTGAGTACATCACTAGTGTCTTATTTATACTGCTATAGAGCCACTCAATGGGCTGTAATACTAACAGACTTAGTAATTGGGCCACAAGGCCTTACTGGGCCTTTACACCCAACCTTTCCCTTGTCTGCTGTTTTATAATCCAAAATGTAAAGAAAAAAAAATAACAACCTGATACAGAGACAAATTTCGTGTTGCTTGACTTCCAACAAACCCAGTTCGTGAAAAAAAAAAATTAGAAGAGGAGTTACCCATTTCGTGCCTTCTGTTTTCAGTTTCAGCCACATTGCATTCTGTCTACTAAGTGCCTAGAAGGGATATTGGAGTAGTGTTGAGTTACTAATGAATATAGGGCAAAGATAAACTCTTTACTAACCTGGTATGCACGTGAGGAAAGAAGAGACCAGATCATACCTCAGCTTTTACCAGTTTTGGGTCATCCTCAAGTTTCGGTTTCAGTCTCTTTCTAGTCACTGAAATTGTTGTTTCAGTATAATCATGCGTAGTAGGAGTAACAACATTGTGGAGGGTTAAAGCTACATTAACAAGATAACTAGGAAGTAGGTGACGTGGGGTGTTCTTTTAAAAGGAAAGAAAACAAAAAAAAAAACCTAACCTGATGCACTAAGAGTAAAAGAATAAACTGAAGTATGTTCAGTTTTAGTTTCAGTGCAGGATTTCAGATTTCAGACTTTCTTTCTTTTGTGCAAAGAATTCTTCGGGGATGTTATCTAGGCTGTTGCTGGTCTGTCTTGAAGTTAGAACCATGGTAAACCACTTAGTTGAATGAGAAAAACAACTTGGGTAAACTAGGAACCAGATTCATAGTAGAAAGAAGACAATGAAAATACTTCGGTTCAGTTATCAGTTCTGTTTCAGTTTCCTTTCAGTTTCACAGTTTGGTTTCTGTAAGCAATATGCAGAGAGATTTCCTATGTGGTGTTGGGGTCTGTGTTGAATTTAAAAGCTGGTAATACACTTAACTAGGTGGGCTATCAAGTTGAAGAAAAAAAAAGAGGCAAAGAAGTTATCAGATTCACATCTCAGGTTTTTAGTCTTGCATTTCTTTTCAGTTTCTGTTCGGTTTCTGGGTAAGGGTGTTTCAGAGGCATTGCCCATGTGGTCTTGACTTGTTGAGGGTTTAGGATCTCGGTTAAACACTAACTAAAGGGGGAAAACAATTGGGGGGAGTTGTTAGACAGTTTAGAAGGGAAGCAAAATGAGAGAATAAATGTATATCTATACATATCAGTTTATATTTCTGTTTTTCTGCAACAATACAGTTGCTGTATAATGAATTTTCAGAGTCATTAACACTTATTGTGGGCTTATTTTGAGGAAAAGACTATATTAAGACCCTTAACTAAGTACGTGAGTATTTTGGGGATAAGTTAGAAGTCAGAATTGTGAACAAACAGAAACAAATGAGAAAGGAATTTCCAGGCTCTTGTATTTCGGTTTTCAGTTTTCCTGAAACTATGGTTTATGTATAACTGAGATACTAGTGACATAAGAATGTTTTATTAGCTTGCTAATCAACCCAACATCCAGCTAAGTTGATGAAACTTTCTGGGGAGGATCAAACATCGACTGAACCAACAAAAACCGAGAATCAGAAAGTAGAATGTAGGTTCAGAATTTCGATAAAATACTGCTTCTGTATGATTGAAATACAGATGGTGTAAGAGAGTTGTAATGGGTTGAAAATGGAATTAAAACCTTGCTAATCCATTTACCTAAACGTATTAACCTTCTGGGGAAAATTTGAAGTTAAACATCTGTGAGCAAAGGAAAGGAACAGGAGTGAAGCTAACAGATTTGTGTTTCAGTGTTTCAGTTTCTGTGAGAATTGTTCTCTGTATAAACGACCTACAGAGGAGTTAAAGAAGTGGTAGTGGTCTGCTAATGGATCTAAGACATTGCTGATATGCTCAACTAAGCTGGTATAAACATTTGGAAGGTTAGAAATCAACTTAACAACTTAACAGAGGGAATGAAGAAGAACTGTACAGATTCTGTTTTTCTTTTCAGATTTCCAATAACCGGTAGTTTCTGTATGACTACCTTACAGAAGTGTTAATGGAGTTGTAATGGCCTGCTAATGAACCTAGTATCTGGATAATACACTTACCTAGGTTTGTATACACTTGAGGAAGATAGGAAATCAAGGTAATGCAGTGCAAAGGGGAATCTAGAGGGAATATGCTTGAGTTGGTGTTTCAGTTTTCCCTGTTTTGTGTCTCAGTATGATTGATTTCCAAGGAGCTAATAGTGTGATGATGGTTAAAAATAAACCCCAAATCATAGCTAATGACTGCATCTAGGTTAGCAAAACGTTTGGAGAAGATTACACATCAGTGGGGCTAACTAGAGACAAGAGTTAAGAAGAAAGATATGGGATGTGGTTTCAAATTTCGGTATAAGTTGTAGCTTCTGTATAACTGATTCATAGGGGTGTTATGAGTGTGATGCTATATGGATAATAAACCCAAAACCCTCCTAATACACTTAACTAAACTTATGGAACATCTTGTGAAGTCTAGACCCGGTTAGATACATTAAAAGGGGTGATAAGATAAGGTTACACACAAGAACCTTATTTCAGTTTCGAAGCATTTAAGCTTCAATATAGGGGAGTCCTAGTATTGATTGCGGAGTGTTAGTGTGTAAATAATGAACTTGAAACATAGCTGTTTAGCTAAGGTAGGAATACCTCTGCGGCAAGTAAAAACCCGTCTTAGGTAAACGTGTTACATATTAGTGCCTAGAGTACTCTAAAACATTTGCTAGTGAGAAGTACTTAGTAACGTGTAAAACGTCGATGTAATTGCCCTAGGAGTAGGCTAAGGCTTAAGATTAATACTTAGAGAATCCTAAGGGCTAATATCAGTTGAGCATTCAACAAAGAAATTCACCTAGGGAACAACCTCAATAGAATGTGATAAACTAGGAGAAATGTCACAAGGGTCATCACATGAAATTATAAACTGACCAATCGTTTTTAATTAACGTTAGGGCCGTAACGAACGCCAGTCGGGACTCCATGTGTGTGTGAGACAACTCTTGCTTCTAAATCAGGTATGAACATGTGTGGTTCGTATGTTGCCGTGTTACACGGCTTGTGTGCTGTGTGCCTTGTTTGATTATGACCACAAGACTAATGCATGAAAACAAATGTTTATTTTACCGTGCTTATTTGTCTGTTGTGAGCTTGTGTAAATCATATGAATGGATTGCTTATGTTCCTTGCTTACCCGTTTGCTATTATTGTGCTTATTGCTTGCGCGCACACAGTAGTGTAGTCCCTTCTCGTTGATGAAACCTTGAGATGAAATACAACGAACTTCGTAACAAACAAAGGAACTACTTAAAGGGAAAACTCCTCTTAACTATAGAGGACCTCTAATGACGCCCACTATGGTGTCGAACTATCAATGATAATGATAAGTCAATACCCGTTAAAAAGGAATAGGGAGACGGACCCTTTGTATCCGGGGCAGAGACCAAGGATATTAGAAGGAATAGGGAGACGGACCCTTTGTATCCGGGGTAGAGACCAATGATATTAAAAGGAATAGGGAGACGGACCCTTTGTATCCGGGTAGAGACCTATGATATTAAAAGGAATAGGGAGATGGACCCTTTGTATCCGGGGTAGAGACCAATGATATTAAAAGGAATAGGGAGACGGACCCTTCGTATCCGGGGTAGAGACCAGAGTATTAAGAGGTATAGGGAGACGGACCCTTTGTATCCGGGGCAGAGGCTAGTAACATGGAAAAGGAATAGGGAGACGGACCCTTGGTATCCGGGGCAGTGGCTAGTAACATTTAAAAACAACAGAGAGAGAAAGAGCTATCCGGGAATGGAGGATTAGCTATGGAGAAGATGTTCTCCAAATGGTGGTGATAAGAGAATTCACAAATAACCCTTAAAGAAACAAGGAAAGACTAGCACCTACATGAGATGGTCACGGGATCTAAACTATATCCCCAGACCTGGTGCAAGGAAAGAGAAAGAAAATACACTTTACGGGAACAAGAGAAAAGAAATGAAAACACACAACGCTCGTATGATCCCATAGTGAGGATCATGTGTATAATATATCTATGCACACGTTTTATCACTTATATGATTATTGTTGCTATACTAGCAGCTCGTTGTGCTTGGTTGCATGATTGATGTGCTGTGATGCCAGCATGTTATGCTTGGATGTTTGTTGATATTGCTATGCTACCTTAAAGTGTGTATGATATCATGATATATATTGTGGTGTGTTTTACTGCTTTATTATAGCATGTAATTGGCTTAATAATATTCGACCAAGTAGTCGTGTGGCCCGACAACATACGGGCTACACACGTTCATACTCAGCGTAGTTTGCTGAGTCCTTTACAACCCAATTTTTTACAGGTATTGAGCTGGGTGACAACGGAGTGTAGGGGGAGCTATCATGGGGGTAGTCTATCTGGGCATGACTTCTGAGTTTGGAATAGTATGTTAGTGTATGGGTTGTTACTAAACCCGGGTTGTACTTTTCGGTTTACGATTTAGTAACTGTATTATAAACACTCGGTTTTTGGAATTGTATCTTGTATTGTACATGAGTTTTGGTGGAGAGCTGTTTCCAGTCATGCAGACCGTAACTTGGTGTTGGTAATGTGGTCTGTCAACCACGTGGGTGGTTGGCGTCTGTGACACCCGGATGATGTTGAGAGTCTGCTGCATAGTTATTTTGTATTAAGGCTAGGAGCTTGTTGTACTACTGGATGTTTATTCGGGGGAAGATAAGCCCAGGATAAATACATGGGAAGTTCTAAGGGTTAATATTAACTAAGCACTTAACAACACACCTAGGGAACAACACCCGTTATAAAGTGTCATCACATAAAATCATGAACTGACCCGTTACTTTTAATCAACATTAGGGCCGTAACGAACACTACTCGGGACCCCGTGTGTGAGACAACATTTACTTCTGATCCAGGTATGGACATGTGTGGTTCGTATGTTGCCGTGTTACACGGCTTGTGTGCTGTGTGCCTTGTTTGTTTATGACCACAAGACTAATGCATGAAAACGGATGTTTTTTTACCGTGCTTATTTTTCTGTTGTGAGGTGGTGTAAGGCATGTGAATGGATTGATTATCTTCCTTGCTTACCTGCTTGCTATTATTGTGCATATTGTTTGCGCGCACATAGTAGTGTAGTCCCTTCTCGTTGATGAATCCTTGAGATGAAAAACAACGAACTTCGTAAACAAACCAAAGGAACTACAAAAAGGGAAAACTCCTCTTAACTATAGAGGACCTCTAAAGACACCCACTATGGTGTCGAATTATCAAAGATAATGATAAGCCAATACCTTGAGAGGATAGGGAGACAAACCCTTTGTATCCGGGGTAGAGACCAATAATAATAAAAAAAAAGGGAATAGGGAGACAGACCCTTTGTATCCGGGGTAGAGACCAATAAGATTAAGAGGAATAGGGAGACTGACCCTTTGTATCCGGGGTAGAGACCAGAACATTGAGAAGGAATAGGGAGACGGACCCTTTGTATCCGGAGCAGAGGCTAGTAACATTGAGAAGGAATAGGGAGATGGACCCTTTGTATCCGGGGTAGAGACCAGAGCATTAAAAGGCATAGGGAGACGGACCCTTCGTATCCGGAGCAGAGGCTAGTAACATTGAAAAGGAATAGGGAGATAGACCCTTGATATCCGGGGCAGTGGCTAGTAACATTTAAAAACAACAGAGAGAGAAAGAGCTATCCGGAAATGGAGGATTAGCTATGAAGAAGACGTTCTCCAAATAGTGGTGATAAGAGAAATCACAAGTAACCCTTAAAGAAACAAGGAAAGATTAGCACCTACATGAGATGGTCACGGGGTCTAAACTATATCCCCAGACCTGGTGCAAGGAAAGAGAAAGAAAATACACATCATGGGAACAAGAGAAAAGAAATGAAAACACACAACGCTCGAACAATCCCATAGTGAGGATCATTGGTAAACATACCTATGCACACGTCTGGTGACTTACATGATTGGTGTTGCTATATTAGCAGCTTGTTGTGCTTGGTTGCGTGTTTGATGTGCTATGATGCCAGCCTGTTATGCTTGGATGTTTGTTGATATTGCTATGCTACCTTAAAGTGTGCTTGATATTATGATGTATTGTGATGTGCTTTACTGCTTTATTAGAGCATGTAAATTGACTTAATAATATTCGACCAAGTAGTCGTGTGGCCCGACAACATACGGGCTACACACGTTCATACTCAGCGTAGTTTGCTGAGTCCTTCCCAAACCAAATTTTTACAGGTATTATGCCGGAGGAACGGAGCGTAGGCGGGATGGCTACCATGGGGGTAGTCCATCAGGGCATAACGTTTGAGGATGTGGCTATATGTTTAATGTACCCGAGATGTAATTTTCAGTTTATAATTTGGCAATTTGTTGTAGACACTCGATATTTGAAATTGTATCTTATATTGTATATGAGTTTTGGTGAGAGCTGTTCCCAGTCATGCAGACCGTAACTTAGTATTGGTAATGTGGTCTGTCAACCACGTGGATGGTTGGCATCTGTAGCACCCAAATGATATTGAGGATCCGCTGCGTAGTTATCTGTAATATGGCTAGGAGCTTGGTTTTGTACTATTGGATGTTTATTCGGGGGTGTTACAGAAAGCTTTCAGTAACACCCCCAAATAAACATCCAGTAGTACAAATAAGCTCCTAGCCTTAATACAAGACAACTATGCAGCGGGTTCTCAACATCATTCAGGTGTCACAGACGCCAACCACCCACGTGGTTGACAGACCACATTACCAACACCAAGTTACGGTCTGCATGACTGGAAACAGCCCTCAATAAAAACTCATGTACAATATAGATACAATTCCCAGTATCGAGTGTCTACAACAAATTGCCAAATTATAAATTGAGAATTTCATCTAGGGTACATTAGACATACAGCCACATCCTCAAACGTTATACCCTGATGGACTACCCCCATGGTAGTCATCCCGCCCACGCTCCGTTATCGTCTGGCATAATACCTGTAAAAATTTGGGTTGGGAAGGACTCAGCAAACTACGCTGAGTATGAACGTGTGTAGCCCGTATGTTGCCGGGCCACACGACTACTTGGTCGAATATTATTAAGTCAATTTACATGCTATAATAAAGCAGTAAAACACACCACAGTACATCATAGTATCATACACACTTAAAGGTAGTAACACATCAGCAACAACAACCAAGCACAACAAGCTGCTAGTATCACAACAGCAATCATGTACATAATAAAACGTGTGCATAGGTATGTAATACCCATGATCCTCACTATGGGATCGTACTAGCGTTGTGTGTTTTCATTTCTTTCCTCTTGTTCCCTTAAAGTGTATTTTCTTTCTCTTTCCTTGCACCAGGTCTGGGGATGTAAATTAGATCCCGTGACCATCTCATGTAGGTGCTAATCTTTCCTTGTTTCTTTAGGGGTTATTTGTGAATTCTCTTATCACCACCATTTGGGGTACGTCTTCTTCATAGCTATTCCTCCATTCCCGGATAGCTCTCTCTCTCTGTTGTTTTTAAATGTTACGAGCCACTGCCCCGGATACCAAGGGTCCGTCTCCCTATTCCTTTTCAATGTTACAAGCCTCTGCTTCGGATACAAAGGGTCCGTCTCCCTATGCCTTCCAATGTTCTGGTCTCTACCCCGGATACAAGGGTCCGTCTCCCTATTCCCTTTCAATGTTACTAGCCTCTGCTCCGGATACAAAGGGTCCGTCTCCCTATGCCTTTTCAATGTTCTGGTCTCTACCCCGGATACAAAGGGTCCGTCTCCCTATTCCTTTTAATCTTATTGGTCTCTACCCCGGATACAAAGGGTCCGTCTCCCTATTCCTTTTAATCTTATTGGTCTCTACCCCGGATACAAAGGGTCCATCTCCCTATTCCTTTTAATCTTATTGGTCTCTACCCCGGATACAAAGGGTCCGTCTCCCTATTCCTTTTAATCTTATTGGTCTCTACCCCAGATACAAAGGGTCCGTCTCCCTATTCCTTTTAATCTTATTGGTCTCTACCCCGGATACAAAGGGTCCGTCTCCCTATTCCTTTTAATCTTATTGGTCTCTACCCCGGATACAAAGGGTCCGTCTCCCTATTCATTTCTAAAGGGTATTGGCTTATCATTACCTTTGATAGTTCGACACCATAGTGGGTGTCTTTAGAGGTCCCCTATAGTTAAGAGGAGTTTTTCCCTTTATGTAGTTCCGTTGGTTTGTTTACGAAGTTCGTTGTGTTTCATCTCAAGGATTCATCAACGAGAAGGGACTACACTACTGTGTGCGCGCAAGCAATATGCACAATAATAGCAAGCAGGTAAGCAAGGAAAATAATTAATCCATTCACAAGCCTTACACAAGCTCACAATAGACAAATAAGCACAGTAAAACAAACATCCATTTTCATGCATTAGTCTTGTGGTCATAAACAAACAAGGCACACAGCACACAAGCTGTGTAACACGGCAACATACGAACCACACATGTCCATACCTCTTATCAGTCGAAGTAAAAGCTCGCACTAGGGTTTCCCGCCTCCCGGTGATGCAATCCTATATCGGTTATACGGACGGGTTAGTAAGTCTGTTCACACGTTAATATCCATAAAACTTCTTATAGTTCTCACCCTAGTCTTAGGCGAGGTAGGTGACAATATTAGCTCCTTTTTCCCAAGTTGAATTCGGAACCCACGTTTTGCTAAGTAGTTCTCATTTCTAGTTATTTAAACTTCGCCCTACCTTAGTTGACAAGTAAAATCTTGGGTCGTTCCTTGATTTCTTTCGCCCTTCCTCAATTAGTTATATTTCTAATTAAACCATAACTTGTTACCCTCCTCTCTTAACTTACTAAACTACTGCACCATTACTAGTGCCTACTATTCCGGTTTTGGTACCACGCTTTATTCTTAACTTATAATGGTAGAAACTTATTGTTGATTTCCCCAAAATGGGTGGCAGTTTAGTTAGATGTTTTAACAAGGTTTTATATTCATAACCAATCAAATATAACACTGTTGGTCACCTTGAACTCCACTAGACAGAAGCGAGAACGATACCGAATTGAAAACACCAACTGCACATATCTTTATTTAACTCCTTTGTTTAAGTTACCAACCCGGTCCTTAAGTTTCCCCAAGTGTATTTCTCATTACCCACGTA
>CM041782.1:214394235-214437029 GCA_023374045.1 Limonium bicolor
ATATAAGTTTCCATTTTATTTCTCTCATATAAACATATATATAAATATATGTAACAATTTTTACCTCACTTAAAGTTAATACCCAAAATATTTATAAACATACGGTATTAAATGTTAATTAGTCTTATTATATTTTCCCCAACCTATAAAGTTCATTAATCAACTACCTTTAATTTTTGATTACATTAAAATCCTTATATTATAGGTTATTCTTATGAAAAACTCATAAACACAATTTTTAAAACATTTTACCATTGCCCAAAAATTCCCAAATTTAATATACAGTAACTATAACATTTTAGACATATTATAAAAATTTTATTTCATAAAAATATCTTTTAATTTAGCCAAATAATTCCAGAAAACCCGTAACTTGTAAAAATCATAAATTATGTTTAAAACTCCAAAACCATATTAATTTACATCAAATAAACTAGATAAAATAAGGAATCTATGGTTAAAATTTCAAGTCAAAATACATTCGGGAAGATATTTAAATTAACCCAACAAGTTAAGACTATTACTGGAATTTACTAAAACCCTTATAAACTAATTCTGGTATGTTTTAATCTCGGCCGTCCAATCTCTTAAAACGAGATCGGACGGCCCCTGTGCATCGAGTTCATCAGCGAACTCAATTACCAAACAGAGTACTAAATCCCGTTTTCTCACAATCTACAGAACCAAATTGAGTGATTCTTTTTCTATGGTTTCGAAATTCAATTACGGTTCTAATGATACCAATTTCCCCAATTATAATGCAGTATTCAATGGTTTTCGAATTCGATTTCGAGGTTAGGGTTCTTAAGAGTTTTCGAATTCGATTCTCCCAAATTCACTCAATCTAAAGCGTAATTGATGCAATTGAATCATGGTTTTGACCGATAATGTAACATAGTTTAGCAAGGTTGAAGGAATTTGAAGAAAACTTACCGGAATTGCTCGAATCGAAAGGAATTGTTTTCGGTTTCCGGAAAAATGCCCCCTTTACAACTCGATTGAGTAGCCTACTTTGCAACACTATAATTTACAGTACAGAGGGAGTTAGAACTATTTCTTGGGCTTAATCTAAAGAGGAATCTTAGCTCTACACAATGACAGCAAGAACTCATCCTAACTCGCAACACACAGAAAGAAATCGAACCCGAAACTTACGAGTTTACCTTCTCGTTTCTGGAAAAATTCTGGGCAAAACGCGACCAGATCGGGGTCGGAACTTTAGACGCCTATATCTTCCATATGATTGAGAATTAGATTTGATCATCAACATGAAAGTTGTAGAGGGATTAGAGCTCTTTAAAACGAGCTAAAGAACATGAAATTTGGATGAGAAGCGAAGAAGTTATGGCTAGACGAAGTTACCTGATTCGAAGAAGTTATTGCAGGGTGGCTACTTTGGATCGAAGTTCCGGTCGATTTAGGATGAGTTAGGGTTAGTTTGAGTTATGGTTGCAAAGAGGAGATTAAGGAGAAGAGAATGCAAAAGACGGCACTCAAAAATTCCAAAAGATGAGAAAGTTATGGAGGTCACAAGTTAGGGCAAAGTCGGTTCCGAAAATCGTGGAGATAAAATCTATCTAAGTGTGGGCGCGTGTGAGCTTGACACGTGGCAGATTTAAAAATTTTGACTCAAAACTTCAATCTAGCATAACTTTGGCTAGGATGATCCGTTTTTGACGTTCTTTTTATCGATCTTCATGGTTTTCCATAAACTATTTATTGGTATAGGTTTCATGACCTGGTTTGACCATTCTCAAAAAGTCAACTCTTACAAGACTTAATAAGCTTTAAGGTTTCTAAAATTTTATATTGACTTTTATGTTTCAAAACAATGTTCCAACACTTCCTAAAATCTTTATAATATATTTGGAGTGTTTAGAAATTTCCCCAAGATTTATTGACTTATAAATCTTATTATTAAATTCATAATACTATACAATAATATAATAATTAGGAGAAAACCTCTAAATAAATTTCACAACCCCTTATATTAATTTAATATTCATAATTCCATATAATAGTTTAATATTAATAATTCCATATAATAATTTAATATTCATAATTCCATATAATAATTTAATACTTAATAGTATTATTAAAGGTTTAATAAAAGAAATCCCCTAAATTAATTTAAATTAATTTAGGGGTATTTCACATGCATCTTGTCAGTTCCACCTCGTGATCACAATCTCCGTCGTTAACGCCACAGGATATTGACAAAAGCTACTAGCCCCAAGCCTTACGGCCCGGGTCTAGGTCTTTGCTGAAATCCTTCGTCCGACAAGGGCCTTTCATCCTCAGCATACCTCCAAGAGAACTCAAAGGCGTAATACACGGGTGACTGAAGTCATTGCAACACTGGGACAGTTGAATAGAATGTGGCTACTTCTTTTATTCATAAGTAACTTGATTACAATTTTGGTATCAGAGCTAAGGGTCATTTCATTACTTTTGCAGGTTTGACTTTTAACTGTCCACCCAACGTGTGAGAGCCGAAGTGACTCCGTGAAGAGTTAGTGTCCACATTGACTCAAACTGCACAAGAAGATGGCCACTGGAAGTAAGGCTAATTCTCGGACCGCTGCTCTTGCTAACGACATGGACCTCGTGAAGCGAGTCCTCGGGATTCATGGTCGTGATCCTTAGGCTCTAGAGGCGAACACCAATGTTTTGGGCTCTCTTGAGAGCTTGACGGCGGGGGATTCTAGGATGGAGGGTTTGATCATGGCCCTAGGTGACTCGATACGTCGAATGGAATCGAGTCAAGATGTGTCTCGAAGGGTTACTTCTACTCAAGAAGGCCCTAGCGGAGTAAATCCTGAACAAGATCCAGTCCGACAAGAAGAGGCATCTCGTCAAGAGCGGCTGGAAAGGGAGAACCTTGAGCTTAAAGCTTTGCTCCATAAGCACTTGGGAGCTCCTGGGAAGGGTGAGATTCGCAATCCAATGCCGTATCTGGGTGACAGAGATTCTGAGCTATTGGAGAACTTCCTCTATGACATGGAGGAATGGTTTGAGGCAAAGGCAACTCCTGAGGAACGGAAGTTCACCGTCCCAAAGACTTATATTGACGGTCACGCGAAGAAATGGTTGAGGACAAAACTTGATCATGATCGCGCGAATGGCTTGCCTGTCATGAGTACTTGGGGTGAACTCAAGGAGGCCCTCAAGGCTCAATTCTTTCCGCAAGATACTGATTGGCAAGCTCGAAACCGTCTTATGGCTCTAATGCAGACGGGGTCCATTCGTGACTATATTGCAGAGTTCAACTCAATCATGAGCGACTTACCCGATATGCATGAGAAATATAGGGTCTATCATTTCCAACGAGGACTGAAGTTGTGGGTCCAGAATGAACTCCGGAGGGATTGAACAACTTTAGGGTGGAGCCACCTACTAGTAAGGTGAATGTGCCTAGCCAGAAGGATGGCGCTGCCAAGCCAGGAAGGAAGCAGAAGCGAAAGAACTCTGGGAAGAAGTCCTCTAAAGAGGTGGGTTACTCCTACACTCGTGGTCTACATTCACTTTGTTTCTTGTCCTCTTATTCCTCTTGTATCTAATGTTGATTCTTACCCTCTGCGTGGAACCAGGTTACCTCGAACCCAAGTCCCTCTGGGGTGAAGGCCTCCAAGCCGAAAGGGAAAAAAGGGAAGAATAGCTTGTTTCTTCTGTGGTGGAAACCATTATGCGACCGTGTGCCCGAAAAAGGTGAGTGTGGCTGCGGCTACACTCTCTGGCCCATTGGTTGAGGGAGTTCAGACGGAGCTACAACAGAAGTCAACTGATTTGATGCCCATGAAATTCGCGGGGTCGATTTTGGCTCCGTCGAAGGTATGTGGCTTAGAGCTTCCTACTTCTAGCCTACATCCTCGTTTGCTCTACATTTCTGTGAGGGTTAACCAAAAGCATCTTATTACTGCTATGGTTGACACAGGAGCCACCGAGAACTATCTAGATCTCGGCGCCTGCAAGGCGCTGGGACTTTTGCTGACCCTAAACCAGTCTACAGCAACATCGGCAAATCGTGGAGTAATGGTTGTTCACGGAAGCTGCAGAGTGTACATAGAAGTGGGAAAATGGTACGGGGATCAGACTTTTGATGTGATGGATATGCCCGACTTCCCAATGATTTTGGGAAGCCCGTTCATAGATGCGGCCAAGGCCGAGCCGAGGGTGCACCCCGAGGCATTTTGGTGGCTGATGAGTGTTGCCCTTGTTTTGTTGATGTGGTCCCAACTGTGAGTACTCCCTCACGAAGCTGCCCAAAAGGTTTTGGGGACTTGCCCAGTTCCGGAGCTAAAGATAGAAGGTGTTTGGCGATTCTCGCCGTGGTGCAGCGGGAGAAACCTTCAGTTGCGGAAGCCATTCCAGCAAAAATGCAGGACTTGCTCTCTGAGAATGTGGACCTGATGCCCCCAGAGTTGCCTCCGGGACTACCCCCACGTCGTCCCATCGACCATCGCATCGAGCTGGTTCCTGGTGCAGTGCCCCTTGCCCAGGCTCCTTATCGTATGTCGCCGATGGATTTGAATGAATTGAGAACACAGTTGACTGAGCTTCTGGAAACGGGGAAGATACGTCCATCTCGAGCACCTTATGGAGCGCCAGTCCTATTCCAGAGGAAAGCAGATGGGTCTCTACGGCTGTGTATTGACTATCGGGCACTGAATAAGGTGACGGTGAAGAACCGATTCCTCGTCAGGATGACCTGTTCGACCGTCTCTCTAAGGCCACATTCTTCACCAAGCTAGATTTACGCTCGGGCTACTGGCAGGTCCGGATAGCGGAAGGAGATGAGGGAAAGACAACTTGTTTAACTCGTTATGGTTCCTTTGAATTTTTAGTGATGCCTTTCGGGTTATGTAACGCTCCGACGACTTTTTGTAATCTAATGAATGATGTTTTATTCAGGTATATCGATGATTTTGTGGTTGTCTATCTTGATGATATTGTTATATATAGCAATACGCTCCATGACCATTTGCGCCAGGTGAAATTGGTGTTTGATAGACTTCGTGAGCATCAACTTTTTATTAAGAAGGAAAAGTGCTCCTTTGCCCAACAGAGTATCACTTTTCTCGGTCATGTTGTCTCCAAAGGGGCCATGTGCATGGACCCCTCTAAAGTTTTGACTATCCTGGATTGGCCCGCACCCAAGGACGTCTCTGAGTTACGTTCTTTCCTTGGACTAGCAAACTATTATCGTCGGTTCATCGAGGGTTACGCTGACAAGGTGGCGCCCTTGAGTGATTTGTTAAAGAAGGAAAAATCATGGGTATGGTCGAAGGAGCAGCAAGATGCGTTTGAACGGTTAAAGAGGACTATCTCTTCTGAGCCGGTGTTGAAGCTCCCGGAGTTTGACAAACCATTTGAGGTGCACACTGACGCTTCCGGCAGAGCGATTGGTGGGGTCTTGGTTCAAGATGGGCATCCGTGCGCGTTTGAGATTCGTAAGCTAAAAGATCCTGAAATGCGCTACTCAGCTCATGAACAAGAGATGTTGGCAGTAGTTCATTGCCTTGCGATCTGGAGGCATTATCTGCTGGGAACTAAGTTCGTCGTAGTAACGGACAATGTAGCCAACACATATTTTACGACTCAGAAGAAGCTATCACCCAAGCAGGCTCGTTGGCAGAATTCCTTGGTGAATTCGACTTTGAATGGATTCATAGACCGGGGTCGCACAATGTTGTTCCTGATGCCTTGAGTCGGCGGTGCCTTGCGGTGATCCAGTCAGTGTCTCAAGCTGACACTGACTTGGAGGGTCGAATCCATGAAGCGGCTAAGACTGATCCTTCATACCAGCAAATCTGTGATAAGGTGCGGTTGGGGAAGTCCAAGCGTTTCCACCTGCTCGACGATATGTTGGTCGATGAGCAGAGATGTGTGGTGGTCCCTGCTGGTAGAATCCACATAGAGTTATTACGGGAATTCCATGATGCAAAATGGGCTGGCCATGCAGGAACAAAACGAACCTTGGCATTGATCAAACGAAGCTTCTATTGGCCAAGGATGAAGGTTGATGTTTTACAAGATATTTATGTAAAAAGGTATTTTCTCTTTTTACTTACTTTTCTTCTTCCCTTTAACTAACTAGACATGGTGGTGAGTCACCACATAGAAAACCATCCCCCCTCCTTTAGTTAATATACATAAGGCCTTGTTTGACCATTTTACTAATTAAAGTTGACTTAAGTCAAAACTAGCACTATTTGAGCACTATTCACAAATTAAGGCACATAATTGTGAAATTTTTTATTTCCCATTTATTTAGACTTCCTAATGTGATACTAAGTAGTACACATGTTGATTTAAGAGTAATGATGGACATTTAGCCACTCAAAACTCATTTCCAAGACAATTTTTCAAAAATGTGCTTTAAGACTCCTTAAGCACATCTTGTGTTTTAACTTGTTTTCAAGCTTGGTTTTCTTTAGTAATTGATTTAACATGTTCATTAACATGTAAATAAGGTATAGGAATGACCTTTAGGTCTTATACAAGGTTACACCATGTCTAGAGCAAGTATTCGCTTAAATCACTTTATGGTGTTTTCTGGTGTTTTGTTTGGTTTAAGTTGTCTACCAATGTTTCTTAAGGACTAATTGGGCTTATCAAATCATAATTGCATGTTATTAGTCTTGGTAGGCTCTATGGGTCCCAACCAAGTTCATTCCAAGCTTAGAGCATGTTTTTGCTCAAATTGTCTTTTTGATAGATTAAGTTTTTACTATGGTTTAAATTGTTCACTAATATTTCTAAGGCACTTTTTAGCCTTTAAATACCATATTTTAATATTTAAAAACATATCAAGGTTTGGGGTATTTCAAAAAAGAATTTTGAATTGAAATTGGATTAAAATTGAATTGATTTTGGATTGGAATTGGACTAAAATTACATTGGAATTGGAATGATTTTGGCTTTGAATTGAATTGATATTGGGTTGAAATTGAATTGATTTTGGTTCGGAATTGAGATAATTTTTTTTGTTTGAATTGGATTTGAAATGAATTTTGAATTTAAATTTGGAATTGAAGTGAATTTGGAATTGAGGTAAATTTTTGAATCGGATTGGAATTTGAAATGAATTTTGATTTGAATTGGAATTGAAATGTATTCTAAAAGGAATTAGAATTGAATTGAAATTGAATCGGAATTGAAATTGAATTGATTTGGAATTGAAATACCCCAAACTTAATTAGGGTGATTAAATTACTCTAATATGATATTGATGGCCTATTAGTGCCTAATGAATTTTGGCAAAAAGAATAAATCCAAAAGAAACAAGAAAAACGCATAAAAAGTGAAAACCGCTAAAATGAGCGTTAAGTGACCCTAGGAGGTATACAACCTTAAAAAGGATATTGAATGAATTTTAAAGGCTTAATAAGGCCTAAATAATATATGGGAACAATTCCCGAAGAAAACGGATCCAAATAATGTATTAAAAACGCTAATAAAGCTTTAGCGCACGTTTTTCGAGAAAACCCGAAAACATGACTTTAAGTGGTCAAATGAACCCGTAAAAATTATAGTTCATTAAATAACTATAAATAAACATTAATGGGAGTATAGTTACCATTAAAATTAAAGAAACGAGAAAATTCCAGAAAACGGGCCCGGTTAGTAAATAGTACTAAACCGGTTAAATAAACGAGCGTTGTCTGTAAAAGACGAAAAATGCTCCAGCTGGTACATATATAGTGGGCCGGTTTTTAATTAATAAAACAGCCCCCACTCACACACATTAAGCTAAAAAGAAAGAAAAGAAAGAAAGAAAGAAAAAAATAGAAAAGCAACCCCCCCTTCTCTCTCTTCCATTTCTCTATTTTCCTTTTCTCTTTCCACCCTTCTTCCTCCCAGCCGATTTCTCCCTCCTCTCTACTGGTTTTCACGGTTTTGAATACCCTCATGGCTACTCCATCTTGTCCTTCATGCTCTAGCCACATACAAGCTCCAAATGTAAAATAAAATACATATTCCTCTTCTCCTCTTCAAGCTTTACACTTCTCTCTTTTGAAAATTCCAAAATGGAGAAGTTCATCTCCATGGGTTTTTCCCATTTGAGGAGAAAATGGCATCAAAGTAAAGCTTGGAGTCTTCTCTCTCTCCTAAGGTAAAAATCTCCAAGAAAAACTCATTTTTCTTCCTTCTCCTTTGGTGACCGATTTTTCCCCTCTTTTGATACCTTGCTTTCTCCTTGTTTTGAGCTTCATTTCAACCCTCCAATGGTGGTGGGACTCTCCCTTTGATTCATGGGAAAACCCCTCTTGAACACTCCAAAGGTAAACCCCAACTTGTGGTGTTTAAGCTCTTTCTTTGAATTAGAATTTTTCTAAGGGTTAGAGGTTTGATTATATTCATTTTGTGCCTCTTGAATGTTGGGAATGGAGTTTGGCAACTCCATTTCCCATTTGACCGAATTGGAGAAGGAGAAGAGGAGGAGAATTGAAAAGAGACTTGGAAAAATTAAGGTAAAAATCTACCTTAAACCTTGTTTTAATTGTTTTAGGATTTGGGATGGGTTAAATTGAATAATGAACCCAAACTATGAAGAATGATGTGTTTATTTAATTTTGAGAGTGCTTGTGAATTATCGGTTTGAATTGAGGGCCTTGGAGCCAAATGATTTGAGTTTGTGGTTATATTGTGGTTTATTAAGATTTTGGAGCTATATTGTAATTTGGTGAATTTTTGGATGGATATTGAATACTGGTATGACCCTTGAAAGGGTGAGGCTAGATTAGGAATGAAAATTTGGTGAGAATGGTGAATTTGGACATGCTAGGTTTATGGGGAGGTTATGGCAAAATTTCGGCAGGAAACAAGGGTTTAAAGATGACTTAGTGTATTGGAGAACCTAGGTGTTTGTAGTGTTGTTTAGAGTTGAGTGATAGCCTTGAAATGGAATTTGGAGAACTAGAGGGAAGGAGGTAAAAAATCTGTAGCAAATAGGTATTGAAATGCGTTGGAAAAACTAGAAAAAAGAGCTAGTGTGCAAGGCTTAAGAAAGAGAGTTGGACTTGGGTTTTAGTAGTGCAAAGGTATGAGAATGATTGAGAATGGTCACTAGGTGATTTGGTAAGGTTGGTAAGAGGTAGGAACTATAAAAAAGAAGTAGAAATGCACAAGTGTGCAAAATGCAAGAATGTGGAAATTGAATTTGTTGAATTTGAGCAAGAACTGGGTAATGGATTTAACCAATGTTGTGGAGTGATTTAGTGCATGTTTAAGGTGTTTAATTATGTAGAAAACTTGTGAAAAGATTAGGGAAAGTTTGAGTGTGGTTTAAGGGTGGATTTGGGGCTTAAAAAGTACCTTAATAGTAGTTTTTAGCAGGGTCCGGGACTTAGGATATGTACCAAGTCCTGGACTGCATCAAAAAACATGCCAAGAGTGAATGCAGGAATTGGTTCGGGACTTAAGTCCAGGACCAAGTCCCGGACCAGGTGTAAAATTGAGCCAAAGTTGATTTCTGTATTGGTCCGGGACCTTTGGTCCGCACTAGGTCCCGGACCACCCCCAAAAATGCACAGAATGTGTTTTAAAGTGCCTAGGAGATGGGGGATTGATTGGTATTGGTTTTAGGAGTTGTTTGGTGACCTTTAAGGTACTAAGAAGTATAAACAAAGGTTGGAAGTGATTGAGGAAGTTGTGAGTTTAAGTGCACTAAGTTAAACCGAAATAATGGGATAACGGGGTAAGTACGGGAGTAGCAATTATGTACCTACCGTAACGCCTTAATATTAATGAAACCATTTGACATGTAATTAGTGGTTCAAGAGTGAGACACGAGGAACGAGTGTAACCAAGGAACGTGAGAACACCCGGTAAAGTAACCCCGGTGAAAGGTATGATTTCCTCATGCTCTGTATCCTAACTTGGTTACCCGATTTGTGTGCTTGTTTGATTGTGTGATCACCTAACAAGATAAATGCACGAATAAGATTGTGTGCACTTATTAGTGCTTGTATTGTATTTTTGTTGTTGGATTGAATTTAAACTAAAGTTTGTTTAATTCATGAAATGGAAGAATGGTGAATGAGTTGCTTACATGTGATTGTGTATTGTAGTGAGACCCATAGTTGGGTCTTGTTTGAGTAGTGACTTGTAGGAAGAGTCAAGTGCGAGATAATAAAAATGTGGAAACACACCAAAACTATCCAACCATTATACGGTAACACAGACCACGAACTCACTAGAACGTGAGAGAATTGTACGGGATTAGTAAACTCCCGATAACGGTGAGAGAACCGAATTGACTTAAGCCACAAAACATATAATGGTGGAATAACTAAGTAACATCTGTTAGAGGATTCATGAGTGTTCAAACTTGAACCTTGAAAAACAAAGTAAGATAAGGGACCACCAAACCCCTTAGAAATATAGTCGAACCCCAATGAGAGGAACCGACTAAAATGAACAATGTCATGAACATGAGAGTATTCCATATATTGGGTAAAACCCTAAATCTTTGAATACTAGACATTGATAATTCCCTAAGCTAATAGATGTTATCGAGAGAGATACCTCTAGGCCGATCCTTGTGATTGTGAAATGACTCCGAGAGAGAAGTTTTGGGAATTTGAGTAGTCCGGTAGAGAACTGGACATTGGTGAACTTGAGGAGCTAAATGCATAGCCCCTTTGTATTGTAAGCCCGGTGGTGGGTCTTGTGTATGACCCTGCCCGGAGGTCATGAGTAATGACTTAACATATACCCTTGAGTATTGAGATTGATTGGTGAACTTGAGTATTGAGTATTGATGTGAGTATGTGAGAATTGAGTATTGAGTTAAGACTTGGGAGAATTGAGTTGTAAGTGAGCATTGAGTTGAGTATTGTAGACCTTGTTGAGATTGTGAGTAAGAGTACCCAAGAGAGTGGGTAAGTCGATGAGCAATTGAGTAAGGCATAGTGAGGTAGAAACCCTCAAGCCTAAGTAAAGAACAAATTAAACTAAACCCCTTGATGTGTGTGTTAGTGGTTGTGTTCTTCATTGAACTTTGATTGTGTTGACATACATATATAATGTATTGTTGCCTTGATGCTGTTTGTAATAAAATGAATCGTATGCTCTCGACCAAATAGTCGGCGTACCCTCGCTAGTATGCGGGGTATGCGGAAGTCATATGCAGCAATTTTGCTGAGCCCCTAGGGGCATCGTTTTTATTTTACAGAACATTGAAGCCGATCAACCGTTCGTGAAATACCCCGAACTTAAATATGGCGATTAAAATAATTTTAATATGTATTTAAGGGCCTAATAACGCCTAAATAATATTGGAAAGGAAAAATAAATCCAAAAGAAATGAAGAAACGCTTAAAAAGCGAAAAACGCTAAATAAGCGTTAAATAACCATAGGAGGTACGAGACCTCGGTTAGGGTATTATATGGATTCCTAGGGCTTAATAATGCCTAAATAATATACGGAACAAATTCCAAGGAAAACAGATCTTTAAAATGGATTAAAAGCATAAACAAATCTTAAAGCGTGTTATTCGAGGAAACTGGGAAAACGTGACTTTAAGCGGGTCAAATAGACTCGTAATAATTTTGGTCAACCAAATAGTCATTTATAAACATTAATGAAGGTTGATAACCAATAAAATTAATTAAACGAGAAAATTCTGGAAAACGGGTTCCGGTTAGTAAGAACTGTAACAACCGGGAAGTTGTGGGGTGAGAATGTAAATAAGAAAAATTAATGTGTCCACTATTGCAAATAAAAAGCAAAAATTCTATGTGTGTGCTGTAGGTGGCCGATTGCCCCTCTCCCTCTCACACTCTCTTTAACTCCCTCTTATTTGCTAAAAGACAAGAAAATAAGTAAAAAGCAAAAATCACCCTCTCTCTCCAACTCCCCCTCTTCACTCACGGTTTCCCCCTCCCTCTCAATTTCTCTTCTTCCTCCTTGGGTGACAGCAATGGGGATTTGAAGAACCCACACAAAGTTCATCTTCTCTCCTCTTGTTAACCACTTAATCCTTCTCCAAAAATTACAAAATTAGTACCATTGAAATCCCCTCATCAAGGAGAACGTCTCTCTCCTTTCAAAAATCGAAAACACCCATTTTTATCTCCATGGGTGTGCTGCATTTGGAGCTTGAAGACTACCATTAGAAGCACCTTCACCTCCTTGTTATTTAGAGATAAAAATAATCTTGAAAACTCATCTTTTTCTAGCCTTGTTGGCAAAACAAAAATTCAAACTAAACCCTTGTTTGGTGCCTTGTGTTCTAGCCGATTTTGGCTTTATTTTGGGTGTTGGAATCTTGCTTTGGTTGCTGTCCACCACTCCATCTATCCATTGGGAGGTAATACTTCATTTTAAACCTTAAACAAGCATAAACCCTAAGTTAGTAAAGATTGTTTTCTAAGTAGTTGTGTGTACAGATATGGGCTGTAGCGTTGGAGTGTGAACTCCATTTGAAACCGAGAACAAGAAGGAAAGGAAGGAAAAGAAAGAAGAAAGGAAGGGAAGAGAAAGAAAGGAGGAGAAACTAAAATCACAAGGTAAATGCTCCAACCTTGAGTTAGTTTTGTATTGTGTAGTGTAATAGATTTTGAGTATTAGAAATGAGTAATGTATATGGTAATGAGTAGTAAATATGTTGTAGTGTAATGAGGAAGAGAATGTAACAGTTTTGATGCTTTACAAGATGTTTAAAAGCTTGGGTAAAACATTGGGAAGTAAATGTGTATATGCAGGAAATTTATTGTATTGTAGAGTGTTGAATTGATATGGAATGCAAAATCTGTAGAAGTATCAGCAGGTCTGGGACTTGGTCCCTTGCTAAAGACCCGGACCACGCTAGAAAATCGACCGAGAGTCCCTCTGCGACATTGGTCCGGGATTTAGTCCCATGTTCATGTCTCGGACCACCTAATAAATTCGTTCGAGAGTTAACCCTGCTTCTGGTCAGGGACTTGGTTAGAGTACAAGGACCCGGACCATATAAAAAAAACAGTTCGAGAGTTCTGGCCATATGGTGGTCCGGGACTTAGGACCCGGACCAACCCAAAACCTTAAAAATAAGTTTATTAAGTAGCTTTTAAGGAAAGGTAATGATAGTATAAGATAATTAGTACTTGATTAATGATGTTTAAGGGTCATTAAAGGTGTAAACAAGCTTGTAAAGTAATGAAGAGTAAGTAAACAATGTGAAAGTATATGAAATGTAAAGACATAGTAATTATAAGACGGGAAACGTAAAAGATGAAACGAGTTAAGTTAATTACAGTTAATTAACCGCTCGATCGCATACATATGATAGGATTTGAATAGTCGAACACCGAAGAGGAGTCTGTGAATCCAAGTCAACGGTGAAAGGTATGATTTCTTCATGCTCTATATCCTAACCTGGTTACCCCGATTTGTGTGCTTATTTGATCACCTTAATAAGATAAATACACGAATCGGACTTTAATGCACTTACTTGTGCTTGTTTTATATTTGTTCTTGCTATATTGTCTTGAACATTTAGTTTGTATAATTCATGAAATGAATGGATGAGAATGAAGTGTATGTGTACCTTGTAGTGTACTTGTGTAATGTATTATTGTGTGGCATGGATGTGTTGACTTCTACTAATTATGAACTACCTAACTCCTAACGTAAGTATTGAGTAAATTGGAATGAGTAGAAGTCCGATATAGTTTCGGCCACGCGTGAGGATGAGGAGACACAAGAGGTTGGATCAGATTCCTGGCCTGAATCCTTTCTATGGACCAAACCCCTTAAATGGGTAGCATCCTAGATTGGTGAGACACAGTCTAGCCCGGTGGTGGGACGGTGTAGTCCCTGCCCGGAGGTCACTACGACTTGACTTGTAGTAAGTAAGTAAAGTATGTATGAGTAATGGTCTTGGCTGGTGTAAGTCATTAACTCTGAGTAAAAGAGTAATCTCCACCCGATTAACCCAGGTGGGCAAAAGGAGCAAACAAGTATTTTGTATGTATTGTGTAAGCGTAATTCCGTAAAGGTAAGTATGATTGGTTGACTTGTATTGTCTTCCTTGTATGTATTGAAGTGTATGTATGTATTCCTTGTGTAGTATTATAGTATTATGAATGAAAGCATGTATGTATGTATGAATAAAATGAATCGCATGTATTTGACCTAAGTAGTCGGCGTACCATCGCTAGTACGCGGGGTATGCGGAAGTCATATGCAGCATAAGCTGAGCCCCTTGGGGCAATGTTTTTATTGTACAGGTACCGGAGCAGTTATGGCCATGGTAAGAGACCGGCGGCTATGCTTAGATAGCTAGAAAAGAATTGTAGATAGTAGTGAATCGTATAAGGCTTGTAGCCTTGGAAGTAATAGTGTACCAAAAGGTACACCCCTTTGTACTTAGGAAGTAGGTAGTTTGTGAGGAATGGGTAAATGGTAGACTCTTAATAAGTATGTATACACTTGAAAGAACCGTTGTATTGTATTTGGATTTGGATCTTAGTAAACTCGGTATAATGTATTGTAAATTATGGAGTATTGTATTGAATGGAGAATTGTAGTACTTGGTTAGTAATTGGAGTATGTATTGTAACTGTGTAGTACTCGGATATTCCGGTCCATCAGACCGATGCTGTAAGTAATAGTAAGCCTTGTTAGTCACGTGGGTGGCTAACGGCATTGTATCACCCACCGTTGTGTAAGTATGTATCCGCTGCGTGGGTATGGAAGTATGAGAAGATTGGACGGTAATGACGGTATTAGCGGTAGGGGTGTGACAAAAAGTGGTATCAGAGCGAAGTATCGCTCTGATGACTGGAAATATCGAGTTAGGAATTAGAAGCTTAGGGCAAAGGGTTGAGTTATAGCGTTAGAGATACGCTAGTTAGGAACTCCCGGTGTGTACTGGATACCTACAATATCAGTCCCGCCCACCGCATCCCCATTGTATAACTTGGGAAGGAACGCTAGAGAGAAGGAAAGACCTCTCATACTCAGGAAAACCCGATCTGGTAGTTGTGAAATCACCGTACAGTAAACAAGAACCGGCATATAGTTGATTCCAAGAATTGGAAGTCCCGGAGATGGTTCCCGGTTGAACAACAATACCCGCACCTAATGACGGTCGAATGAATACTCCAACCATAAGGAGGCTACAACTTACAACAGCATGGGGCGACATGCTTAGCAGTCGCGAAACCTGGCTAGTCAACCAGCAGTAGGAAAAGAAGCACTGAGCGTGCAACAGAGCGGAAAAAGGAACTGTAACAAAACCCGAGACACAAGTCTACGGAACAGTAATAGCTAAATAACAACGCCAACAAGGTTACAATACTTGGCCAACATAGCTCAGACAGCTACATGAACATTCACGAGACATGATCCGACTGGACTACAGGAGTAGTGCCTAGACAAGCTAAGGCCCATTGACCACAACAAACGTGTGGGAAAGAGTTAACAAGACTACCAAATACGAGTGGAAACCATACCGTGGCAGGTATAGATTTACCCAAAAACCACCAGTACCACGCACTTGCCACGACAAGTGCAGTAAGAACATCAACATGTAGAGGAACCCTAACACACCACAAGTACTTAGTAAAGTACCAATACCGCAATGAAGCGACTATGGGATCACACATCCTAAAAACTGGAAGAATGAAACCTTGGAAAGGCCTGACGGCCCGACCATTGTACAAAGGACATGCCAGTCAGCGAGAAGCTGGATTTGGTCAAGACCTCAGACATGGCCACGCCATAAAGAACCTCTTTTAACACTGAACCACAATGTTAAAACCTAAAACTTTTCTTTCAAAACCACAACCCTTCTTTTAAACCTCGAATTTTTAAAAAACCAAACCAACGGAATTACGGTGAGTATCATATACATGAGAAGTTGACAATAGAATACTTCACCTAGGTATGTGACGAGCACTACAAGTGTACCCAAATATGGGATGTGGGATGACCGCACTCCGAAGGAGCTTGCGGGCCTGACAGATAGTCGGGTAAGTGGCAACGTATCAACAAGGTACCCCACGTATGTATACATGTAGTGCACGAAGCACGGGAAGTAGTCAACTCCGTTCTACGGACCATGAGTGAATTCAAGGCAGAACAGCTGGACACCTCAGACGATCAAGAAGAAGGGACTTAGCTAAGTAATAAGTATAAAGGAACTCAGAGAATCCATCTGAAGATAAGGAATGAGAAGTAGGAAACGCAAAGAGCGCATACTAGTAAGTATAGACAATGGATATGTCTCAAGACTTCAATCAAATACCAGACAGCTGGAAGGGATACCCAGCCTGAACACCGTAAGGCAATTGCCTAACGTGAACAACGATGTTCAACAACGGGACGAAGTTCCCAAGAACAATCACAAGATTACCAAGAAGCGGAATCATCGTTGGAGAAGGTATTGAACCTAGTCAAGAACACTAGGAGGAAGTATAAACGGTCTACCCAAGAACGGGAGACGTTATGACCCAAAAAGGGATAGCTCAAATTCAATACCACAAGGCGGTATAATGGACACACCATATCATAAACATTAGCCGGATGTAACGACGTAACTTAACAACACCCAGGAGCAATCCATGAAGGGTGTATGAGTTAACAACAGTTGAACAAAGCGTCAGGATAAGAGCATAGGAGCAAGAACGAACACTCGGTTTGGACACCGAAGGGATTTCACTTAACAGGAAATACCCTCAACCACTTAAAGGCACTGATTAGCACCTGATTGCCTAAAGGGCCTCCTATGAACGGAAGCGTGATGCCACGACTTTCCATGGAGCCCAATAATACCTCCAACCTATGAGGTATACAAGGAGTGGAAACATGTATAAGCAGCTTGCAATGATCATGGCTTGCAGCAATAAGGCTTAAAAGCCAGGAACCAAATACGTCATGTAAACTTGAACGGTTGCAAAACCCACACCATTTAATAACAAAACTTGCAAGAAGTATTGTCTCATACGACAAACAGATCGACAACTGAACCACCCAATTTGAGCTCAACATCCTAAGTGGCTTGGAGTAATGGCTATCTCAGTGTCACTGTCACTAGAGCATCAATCTAGTATACAGTTGCCGAAGCTGTTAATTGCTCTTCATGCCTTCTGTAGCAATGGTATCATAGAGGCATAAGAATCGTAATAGCGCCAACAATGGCCTAGTCCACACTTGGACACTACGAGAAACCCAAGGGAAGGTACCCCTCGTTAACCAAAGACCACCAATGTGGTGAAGATGTGAACCCTTAGAAAAGGCTTCCATCTACGATAACAACAAGGCTCACGCATGTAGTTGTTGCCAAGAGGCAACCGAAAAAGAAAATGAGATTTCCAAACCACTACGCCTAGAAAGAAGCTTTGAGAACAACTGTGAAAACCAAGATGGATCGGTTTAGAAGCAAACACAGAATGTGTATAATGTGGACTGCAAAGCACCTCGCTCAAAGAGCATGGAGACTTGAAGGAGTAAGTATACTCCATATGCACCCAAGCATGTGGTGAACCATTGCACAAATACTAACATAGTAAACCTTGTCATGAGACTTATGAGCGAAAACAAACCAGTCAACAAGAACTTTCACTTACCAGTGATAAATTACTCTTTAGTTGGAGAACGGGACCAGAAAACCCTTGAAGTTTCTTGGGATGTCCCGGTGATGTATATGCAAAAGTAAAACTGCATAGCTAGAGCATATCACCAATGCTCAGCACTGGGAAGACAGTAATTGTCAAAAACAATCAATGTGAATACACATTGGGTACCACGAATGACCAACGCTCAAGAGAGCTTGTAACCCGATAAACTACTTCATCCATTGTCAACCAAGATACTTGGTAAATTGTATCATAAATGATGAAGTAATATGAGGTAAGTTACCCTACACATGAAACCTAACTTGAAATGAAACATCTCCACATTGGGAAGATAATAACATGCGGCATGCTACGACAACCGTCAACCCTCGGTGTATTCACACCATAAGGAAATGGTGCCAACGACAATGGAAATGAGTAAAGGTAAGCTACCACAGTAACAGAGACCGTAAAAACGATTTGTATAATGAGTAAGAATATGGTGCGCAACAAGTGACCACTATGAGGAAGTAATTAGACAATGACACGGAGTATAAGTATGAGAAGACAGGCAGCAATATTCATTCCTATCACATAAGTGACTTACTGCCAAGCGTTTACGCCTCTGCACTCTGTATGACTGAGTGTTTTGGTATTGCACTTGCGCAGTAATGATCAAGTGGGATAGCTAGGAATATAGGAAAGAGGGATTGTAGTAAAAGTAGAAGGAAACTTAAGGAAGTCACTAGGACCGATGCATAGAAAATGCAAGGTCATACAAGTATAGAACACTTGTACTGAACTAGAAGAACTGGTATAATTCAGAATCTATTGACAACAGAGGAAGCACTACAACTAAGTAGTGACTTAACCTCGCCCGACAATCAGTCGGAGGAACTTAGCGAATAACCGTGGGAGTACGAATAGTATGTATAATAGATTACCAGAGAGCTGGTTTCAAATCTAAACTCATTGAGTTCAAGCACGGTAAAAGAATACCACACTCGTTTAATAAACCTTATTCCCATCATAGAGGGATGGAAGGGTGATGTGTATATTTGGAATAACAAAAGAGTGAATTAAGCACTAAAGTTATCAGGGTCACACAGTAGAAGCTAGTGGGCCCTAGCTAAGAGGTTTAATACACCTCGTAAGTACGAGAGAATGGCTAGCAATGCCTTGAAGCCTAGTAGGCTAGAATCGAATTAATTATGAGTTAAATAAACTCATATAGGAATTCTTGGTGCAAGGACTAAACCATTAGTATGGTTAAGACCCTTTGACCATAGTACAGTATATAATAGACCGTAGGGAAGCTAGAATGCTTCAGATTGCCCAAATTGAGTTAACCAATGTTCAATAATAACATATGGTAGATTACGTGGGCGTAATCCCTGTTAAGGGGGTAGAGCGAAAACCGCTTAATGTAAGTTTCATGAATAAAACACATAAACTATAATGTGCATAGTACAAAAATGAGAATCGAATTGATTGGTACTTATGATAAATAAACATACGTATTCATTCATTTTGTAATTGTGGTAATTAGACACGAGAGATGCGAATACCATAGGATGAATATACCCATCTTGTAACTCCAGTATGAGAGTATTAGTAAAGAAGAGTAGAGAAACTCTTGGGGAATAATAATCCCTAAAGTGTATGTCTATTTGAAGTTAGACATGGCATTATGGTGCATGAGTCGGTATAAAACCGATGTAGAACCTGGAAGATGTTTTGAAACAATTGAGAATGAGTAGTGGACGGAGCTCCACAAGTATTGTATCCCTTAGAGAAATAGTACAAATGATTGTGAGTAGTTGATGAATGAAGTCTATGAGTAGTGTATTCCTAGGTATGTTATTGAGAGCAGATCGAGGACGACTGGATTCCGTAGGCATCGTATTCCTTAGCTGGAATATTTGAAATGATGGAGAGTAATGGATGAAAGTAACGAAAGTCGGATGAAACGAGGTCGTAGGCATTGAATCTCGAAGTAAAGTATTTGGGAAGTAGATTGAGAATGATTGATGGACTGAATTCCATCCCTTGGAGTTGTATGAATTTGTAGTTATGACTAGGAAGAGTGAAAAGATAGAAAATGAAAATAATTGAATTATTTGATTGTTTGAAACTAATGTGGGAAGTCGAACTTGATCCTGATCAGATCAAGGGAAACCGAACACAAATTGGGGTGGAAAGACAGTTCAACACTGATGCTGATCACATCAGGGTCGAATGATTCTTGAAGCTCCCTTCAAGTGGTCACAAGAATCACGCATAGGATAGATGTAATGAACATAAACCGGAATTTGGAGTTGTTGTGTTTTAGGAGGATTTCTAATTAGTAGTTGCGAAAGGATTTCCCTTAGACTGGGAATGAGGATTGTTGGAAGCTTATACCGGAGAACGGTGGTAGTATATCATATTGTATTATTCCAAGGGTAACGAGACATAGAGGAGTCCTGTGTCTAGATGACCTGAGTGCCTGCGGGATTGTAGTGTGTATTGCATTGCTCTGGGGATAGCTTTGCACTGTATGTATGTATAAACCTTGTAATACCAGATGGTTGGATGTAATGCGGATTGGAGTAATTATTGTACATTTGCCTGGTATGGTTTGTAGAGACCTTGAGTAACAGATTTGGGAATTCAGAAGGAGGAGAAATGTATGACTTTTGGCATTAGACATGTATGAATGAGTAAGTATAGTAATCCTATAACCTTGAACAACTTTGAGGACAAAGTTTCTTAAGGGGGGTAGATTGAAATACCCCGAACTTAAATATGGTGATTAAAATAATTCTAATATGTATTTAAGGGCCTAATAACGCCTAAATAATATTGGAAAGGAAAAATAAATCCAAAAGAAATGAAGAAACGCTTAAAAAGCGTAAAACGCTAAATAAGCGTTAAATAACCATAGGAGGTACGAGACCTCAAATAGAGTATTATATGGATTCCTAGGGCTTAATAATGCCTAAATAATATACGGGGACAAATTCCGAAGAAAACGGATCCTTAAAATGGATTAAAAGCATAAACGAACCGTAAAGCGCGTTATTCGAGGAAACTGGGAAAACGTGACTTTAAGCGGGTCAAATAGACTCATAATAATTTTGGTCAACCAAATAGTCATTTATAAACATTAATGAAGGTTGAGAACCAATAAAATTAATTAAACGAGAAAATTCCGGAAAATGGGTTCCGGTTAGTAAGAACTGTAACAACCGGGAAGTTGTGGGGTGAGAATGTAAATAAGAAAAATTAATGTGTCCACTTTTGCAAATAAAAAGCAAAAATTCTGTGTGTGTGCTGTAGGTGGCCGATTGCCCCTCTCCCTCTCACACTCTCTTTAACTCCCTCTTATTTGCTAAAAGACAAGAAAATAAGTAAAAAGCAAAAATCACCCTCTCTCTCCTACTCCCCCTCTTCACTCACGGTTTCCCCCTCCCTCTCTATTTCTCTTCTTCCTCCTTGGGTGACAACAATGGGGATTTGAAGAACCCACACAAAGTTCAACTTCTCTCCTCTTGTTAACCAATTAATCTTTCTCCAAAAATTATAAAATTAGTACCATTGAAATCCCCTCATCAAGGAGAACGTCTCTCTCCTTTCAAAAATCGAAAACACCCATTTTCATCTCCATGGGTGTGCTGCATTTGGAGCTTGAAGACCACCATTAGAAGCACCTTCACCTCCTTGTTATTTTGAGGTAAAAATAATGTTGAAAACTCATCTTTTTCTAGCCTTGTTGGCAAAACGAAAATTCAAACTAAACCCTTGCTTGGTGCCTTGTGTTCTAGCCGATTTTGGCTTTATTTTGGGTGTTGGAATCTTGCTTTGGTTGCTGTCCACTACTCCATCTATCCATTGGGAGGTAATACTTCATTTTAAACCTTAAACAAGCATAAACCCTAAGTTAGTAAAGATTGTTTTCTAAGTAGTTATGTGTACGGATATGGGCTGTAGCGTTGGAGTGTGAACTGGAAACCGAGAACAAGAAGGAAAGGAAGGAAAAGAAAGAAGAAAGGAAGGGAAGGGAAAGAAAGGAGGAGAAACTAAAATCATAAGGTAAATGCTCCTACCTTGAGTTGGTTTTGTATTGTGTAGTGTAACGGATTTTGAGTAATAGAAATGAGTAATGTATATGGTAATGAGTAGTAAATATGTTGTAGTGTAATGAGGAAGAGAATGTAACTGTTTTGAAGCTTTAGAAGATGTTTAAAAGCTTGGGTAAAACATTGGGAAGTAAATGTGTATGTGCAGGAAATTTATTGCGTTGTAGAGTGTTGAATTGATATGGAAACTGGGTATGAGTTGTGAGCTGAAATAATGTGTGGGCAAAGTGAAAAATATAGGGGAACCTTTGCCCAAATTTGTATGGAAATTAGAGGACTTAGTTGTGGAAGAAGAGGGAACGACCTAGGAGCTAACTAGGTGTATTTGGAGAACTTAAGGTGAGTGGTTTAACACGTTGAAACAGATTGGAGAAGGGTTAGGTAATGGGATGGAACTCGATAGGAGAATGCATTTAGATGCCAGGAGTAGCATTGGTGGAATAAGTATTGAAAGGTAAAGGTTAGAACCAAAATCTGTAGCAAAAAAACTAGGGAGAACTTATAATAAAGTGTGGAAATGAAAATGTAGAAGGTAAAGTGTGTGAATTAGTATGAAAAGAAGTAGGAAGTTAGTAATGGATTTGATGATGTTAGAAGCTTAATTAGGTGCATAAACATGTGGGATTAAGTGTAGGAACATTAGGGAATTGATTGGGCAAAGAAGGAAGTGTAACAGAGGAAGAAATGCAAAATCTGTAGAAGTTACAGCAGGTCTGGGACTTGGTCCCTTGCTAAAGACCCGGACTACACTAGAAAATCGACCGAGAGTCCCTCTACAATATTGGTCAGGGACTTAGTTCCATGTTCATGTCCCGGACCACCTGATAAATTCGTTTGAGAGTTAACCCTGCTTCTGGTCCGGGACTTGGTTAGAGTACATGGACCCGAACCATATAAACAGTTCGAGAGTTCTGGCCATAGGGTGGTCCGGGACTTAGGAACCGGACAAGGTCCCGGACCAACCCAAAACCTTAAAAATAAGTTTATTAAGTAGCTTTTAAGGAAAGGTAACGAATGGTAATGATAGTATAAGATAATTAGTACTTGATTAATGATGTTTAAGGGTCATTAAAGGTGTAAGCAGCTTGTAAAGTAATGAAGAGTAAGTAAACAATGTAAAAGTATATGAAATGTAAAGACATAGTAATTATAAGACGGGAAACGTAAAATGTAACACCCCAACTACTAATCTCATCATTACCTCTTAAACTGTCACAAATTACCAATAAACTCGCAGCGGAACTCCAATACAACAGAGGGTGATACAACGCCGTTGGCCACCCATATGGCTACCAGGCCTATTTCACATACAGTAACGGTCTAATGGACTGGAACAACCGAGTACACAATAAACACAATCTCATTCACTCTAACCGAGTCTCATACAATACATTACTCCATTCAATTCCTTACTATACCGAGTTCACACTATACGGAAGCCGATACCATATTCGGTCTTACACCTCTTGCAAATACATAAGTAATTAAGTCTAACTACCCATGCTATCCACCGATCCCGTCCTACTCTCGAACAGTATCATCTTCGGTGTACCTGGAAAATAAAAACGATGCCCCTAGGGGCTCAGCTTTACGCTGCATATGAAATTCGCATACCCCGAGCGCTAACCAGGGTACGCCGACTACTTTTGTCGATAGCATGAGATTCATTTTAATTCAATCAACATGCAACATAGCAATACATTACAAATGTACACTACACAAGGATTCACATTCAATCATGGAATTCAATCCTTAACTAACATAACAAGGTTGTTAGTTGTGTTAATTACTTATAGGCCTTGATGGTTATACCTCACCATGCCTTGGTTCTTTTTCAATATCTCACCCATACACTCGGGTTACTTAACCTTGTTATCACCCATTCTCTCGGGTTACACATTCTTATTCTCACCCATTCTCTTGGGTTAATTATTCTTATACTCACCCACACTCTTGGGTTACTAATACTCAAGCTCATGTAGTTCTCGAGACATTACAAGTCTCCTATGATCTCCTCGCTTGTTACTCATAACACATACTTAAGCCAAAACTCATGGCTTTCGAGCTTAGTTTTACTAGCTCCCGGAACTCACTCTTAGTTCCTACTACTTTCTCATAGGTCCGACTACTCTCGGACTTCTCACTATCACATACATTCTCTTGGAGTTATAATATACTTAGGCATATTAGTCTAGGAGCATCTCTCGATGTTCCTAATGATTAGGGAACACTACTTAAATTCAGGTAATCTTAGTTTCAAGGGTTACCCATACATTCCCTATACTTATCTTTCGGTTATTTTCTTATACCGGATAAAATCCTTTTATAGGAGGTCGACCGTGTCTCAAGGGAGTTACATTGTCCCTTAGGTCTCTTTTACCCTTTTTATCGGTTCATAACTTTGAACTAGCTTCAATCCTCTCGATGGAGGTTCATTTATCTCTCCACTCTTATTTATTTCGTAGACTGTTTTAATATGGTTTTCTAACCGTTATCGGGTATTTACTCAACCCGTACATCTCCTCACATTTAGGGAGTTCATATGTTTGCGTTATCGTTATACTTAAATCGATAGTTTGCGTGTGTTTGTATATTTCCATTATATATGAGACTACCCGATCTACGGGTTTCTAGTCAATCGATACTCACTATGCGTCATTCTATACACTATGTTAGACCACACCGGCTTACATGTATGTTAGCTCATACAACATACAATGAGACATGCATAATCAAACAAGGGATTATTTTCATGCTTTAGTCTTGATTAAGCGGCACACAAACACACAAATCAACGTAACTCGGTTAGCACGCGGAGTATGAGAAAATCATACCTTTCACCGGGGTTTTCACTTTTACTGTGTCATCTCACCATGCTCGGTTCACACTCGATCCTCTAAAATGTTCCAAACATTATTAATAATACTAAGTTCATACGGTACATAATTAAATGCTACTCCCGTACTTACCCCGTTACGGTTTTTACTCTTGTTAATTTGAGTTCTTACTTCTCACTCACTCCAAACACTTCTTAGGGCCTTTACATGTCACCAAACAAGGCCTTAACATCATCTAACATCATTAACATTCAAACCCCCATCATTTAAACCCTTAAAAACACTATCTGTAGGATTCTAGGGGTGGTCCGGGACTTGGTCCCTACCTTAATTCCCGGACCAATACATTGCCAAACTCTCGGGTGGATTTTCATGGGTGGTCCGGGACCTTGTCCATAACCCAAGTCCCGGACCAAGTGCAAGGAAAACTCTCGGCATCATTTTAAGGGGTGGTCCGGGACTTTGTCCAAGGACTAGGTCCCAAACCCTGCTAAAACCTGCAACAAGCATTATTTTTCAACTCCAATTCAACCCATAATCCACCCCTAATCTTTCCCCACATATAATACATGTTTTAGCCTCTAATTAATCATCTAAACCACCTTAACAAATCATCAAGTCCTCTCACTATCTCTTGATTATTTCACTCAAATTCACTTATATTTCAACTAGTCTTCTTGTTCTTTTACTTCTTGTAACAGATTTTGGTACCCTCTTCTTACCATTTGAACTTCCCTCACTAATGTCATTCCCAGCACTCAAATGACATTATTTTTACTCCTAACACACTCTTCTTCTTAGTTTGGCTTTCAAACCATTAACCAACCACTTGAATCCCTTAACTCACCTAGTTTCTTCCTTAACATAAAACACTCAAGACTATCCATTCCTAGGTAAATTTTGACAGCACTTGCTTGCTTTACTAAGCATTTTCACCACACTAAATATACTCACAAACACAATCTTCACCCCTGTTTTGTTTAGGCATCAATAACACATCAAATTCGCATTGTTCACACAAATAAATAGCTTGATTCCTTGGTTTGTTTGCTCATTCATACACACTAAAACATTCTCATTCAACTAACAGTATTGTAGTATCATGACTACACAAGTTCAAGGTTATTTATACAACACTAAAATAAGTTTCCCAAGGCAAATAAAACCAACACAAGGTAAGCTCATTACCTTGTTTATTCTCGGTTTTTACTCCTCTTTTTCCTCTTTCTTTTGCTCCCTCTTTCTCATCTTGTTTTCACAACATATAAGGGGGGGGGGGGTCTAGATTTCCATCTACAATCATATCCCCATACACACACATCAAGCTTATTAATTCAATTTCCCCTCACAAAAACTAGTATTACAAGAGCTAGTTTTAGGGTTTAGCTTAGAGATTTCCTTCAAGTGTCCAAATGGAGAGCTTAGGCAATCAAAATGATGAAGTTCCAGCACTCCTCAAAGGCAAGAATAACCGGCTGGACATGGGGAAAATTTCAACGTGGAGGAATTTTCCAAAATAGGAAGAACTAGCTAGAAATGAGTAAAACTCTTGCTTATTATTACCTTAAGGCATCAAGGAGGTGAAGGAGAGTTAAAATCAGCCCTTCAAGCTTCAAAAGGCCCAACATCCATGGAAGTGAAGATGGAGATATCAAGATTTTGTTGGGTGGAAAATGAAGCCCTTGCCGATACGAATTTAATGGTAGCATTTTTGTATGATTTGGTGAAGTAATGAGCAAGTTAAAGGAGGAAGAAGATGGAGGCTGTGAGCTTCCTTTGAAATCGGCATTTTACAGAGGAGGAAGAAGATGGAGTTCAGTTTGGGAGGAGGGAATCGTGAATCAGAAGAAAAGGAGGTGAGAGAGGGTACTAATAGCCCATTTAACTATTCCCTTCTCTACTTACTCACTTTTGTCCTTTTGTGACTAAATAAAGCTAGCTAGTTATTTATTTAAGTGTGTAAGTATGTGAGAGGCTGCCAAAAATCGGCCCCCACCATATTAGTAAGCTGGAGCGTTTTTCGGTTTTTAACAGAAAACACTCGTTATTTTACCTCGTTTGGCACTATTCACTTACCGGGCCCGTTTTTCGGATTTTTCTCGTTCCTTTTTTTAATGGTTATTAATCTCCCAATACTTGATTATAGTTATATAATCAACTATAATTTTCACGGGTCTGTTTGACCACTTAAAGTCATGTTTTCAGGTTTTCTCGAAAACGTGCTTTAAAACTCCGTTAGCGTTTTAATCCATTATTTGGATCCGTTTTCTTCGGGAATCATTCCCGTATACTAATTAGGACTAAATAAGCCTTAGGAATCCATCTCAGACCCTCACGAGATCTTATATCTCTTACACTCATTTAATGCGCGTTTTAGCGTTTTTCGCTTTTCAAGCGTTTTCTCTTTCTTTTGGTTTTTATTCTCTTTACCAATACTCTCAAGGCACCATTAGGCCTCTATAAATCGTATTAGAGTAATTTAATCCCCATTTTTAGATCCAAGGTATTAAAATCTACCCCCTTAGGAACTTTGTCCTCAAAGTTGGTGAATCTTATATCGTTACTCTCATGGGCACGCTATGCCAAGGTTATAATGCATGCATAACCTTACAGTCCTCGAATCCATATTGAGTAATATACTACTGATCCCTCAGGTAACGGTCACGTTGAACACTTACACTTTCTGGTTCACGGCCGTTTCATGAAAAATGGGCACTTACTCTCTCTGGCCCACGGTCCCTTCGGTTCTGATCAAAACGTTACACATATACATATCCTCAAGCACTCTGGTTGACTCACTCAACACAGGATCGTCTCAGGGTACTCTCCTCGTCCCGCTGCCTTTGGAAAAATCACACACTGTCACCACCCCAACCGGTCACTTAGGACCGCCGCACGTACGGTGCAATGGTTTCAAAACCATTTTTCGCCTTCATGCTCGAAGGAAGATTCTTTTTCAAATTCTGTTCGAAAATTCTTTTTTTTAAACATCACACAACTCCAAATCTGGTTCATTGTAGTTGCATCCTTTCTTAGCGTGATTACTTGTGACCACTTATTGGGAGCTTCAAGAATCATCCAAACATGATGTGATCAGCATCAGTGTTGAGCTATCCTTCCACCCCAATTTGTGTTCGGTTTCCCTTGATCGCTAGCAGATCAAGTTCCACCTCCCACGTTAGTTTCAAACAATCAGATAGTCAAACACTTTTGTTTTCTATTTTTTACTCTTTTATTCATATTCATAAACAATCCATTTTAACTTATCTCTAATACCTAGAATTTAGGTTATATGTCATTATCAATTTACTCTGCTTACTTTTCCTAAGCAACTCATGACTCGTTTTCTCAAATTGTTTCTTAATTTAAAACGTACCATATACAACTCCAAAGGATGGAACTCACTCCATCAATCGTTCTCAAATAAAATTACCTAGGGAAACTCACTTCCTACTAGGTTATACACCGGTTTCATACTGATTCATACTCATAATGTCTCATGTATAATCTCAATAGACATATACTATAGGGATTCTCTTTCCCCAGGAGTTTCTCTACTCCTCTTTTCATATTTATTATATACACATTACTCGCATCTCTCATGCAAAATAACTAAAATTACACAATGAATGGGTACCCATGTTTATGTAACATGAGTTCCAATCATTAAACAATTCCTTTTTGTGCTATGCACATAGTAGTTTACGCACCTATACGTAAAACATACTCTAAGCGGTTTCTCGCCCTACCCCCCTTAAAAGGGGTTACCCGTGTAACAGACCATATGTTATTACTAAACATTGGTTCACTAATTCGGGTAACATGAAGTGTTTTAACTTCAATGCGGTTAATTAACTCATAACCGGGTTCGGTTCTAGCCTCTAAAGCTTCAAAGCGTTTAGGATTAGCCAATTACTCACAATCGCTAGGTATACTTAACCCAGAATTACGGTCCACTAGCTTCTGCTGCATGATCTGAAAACTAGAGCTTAATTCGCCCTTTGGTATCTCAATGTATTATTCACTCCTTTTCTATCCCTTTTTGACTTGGGAATAAAGGTTTGTCAATCATCGCCTGGTATCTCTTACCGTGTGCGAATTTGATGAGTTATAGATTTTCTCTCCAGCTCCTTGGAAATCTATTTCGTATAACACTGTATACTTTCGTGATTATTCACTTACTTTTCCGGACTTATTGTCGGTTGAGGTTAAGCTACCACTTAGTATGTAGTGCTTCCTCGATTAGTTATATGTTTGTTTACTTGTTTCTGTACAAGAATTCTTTACTCATACTACTCTGCATCGGTCCTGGGACCTGTGGGTTATGGCCCACGTTCTTTGTGCATCTTTGGCTAATGGCCGCACAGTTATTTCTCTAGATTCTCACTCAACAGGCTTCGTTGACATTTCTCAATTCCTGGCTCTCCCACTCAATCATTATCGTACAAGTGCAATACCAAAACACTCAGTCATACAGAGTGCAGAAGCGTAAACCCTTGACGGTAAATCTCTCATGAGATAGGAATGAACATGTCTTCTTTTACTATCTTTTCTGGCCAACATCACATGGTGGTCTGGCTAATACCCTTACAATGGTCGCTTGCTGCGCACCATGTTCTTACTCGTTCCTATGGCATCCGCTACTACTTTAGCTTCCGCTCATGTGCTCCCGCCATTTATACTATGGCTTGCCATTCACTTGGCTCAATGAAATACGCTACTCTTTAAAATCTCTCTGCGCTTCTTACGCATTGTTTACTCTGCAATTCACATTGCACACGTACTGTGTTTACTTCTCAACTGATTGCTCTCTCGGTTTCCTTCCACTGCTATCAAAGCCTTTCTTCATACTACTTCTGTTTGAATTACTCCTTGGCAATAAGCACATGCTCAAGTTTCACTACGCCGCTCTATCGGTTTCATAGTACATTCTTAGGTGGTAGCCTTTCTCTGGAGGATTCACGCAATTGTCGTTGCCTAAGCTCCATAATAACAAGTGGTATCCCCACTCTAAGGTAGTGGTTCATTCTCCACTGTTTCTCTTATGCCTTTAAGCATAGGTTTTGTCACGTTTGGATCTACGTATTGTAGTTGGTTTCCCAACTTACAAGCCACATTGCCTCGCCATGCTTTATGTGGGCTGTTTATTCAGGTTTCTTCCTCTTCGTATACCATTAAATGGTTTGAAGATATTACTGGGCTCTTTGATATGGTTGTCTCACCACACTTCCGTACATGGAAGGTCCTTTTCCAGTATCTTGATATTAATTCATGCCCTCTGGCAAATTAGGGTATCCCGTGTTATATGGGATCCCTTCGGGTTCCACCCGAGTGTTCAGTTTACACTTGTGTTCTCAACACGATGTTTTGTTCAACTACTGTTGACTCTGATACCCTTCACGGATTGCTCCTGGGTGTTATTGAGTTGCGCCATTACATCTGGCTTGAACTCATGGGTATGTTCGGTTCCATACCCCGCCTTACGGTTATATATATCTCGAACTATCTCGTTTAGGGTTGTAATGTCTCCCATTCTTGGGTAGACCTTTAATTATTTTCTTTATCTCTTGGTCTGGTCATTAACCTCTTCAATGAGGTATGTTACGGGGATTCTATCCCTTTATCGAACATTAATATGTTCATTTAGGGCATTCGCCGTATTGCTTATGCTGGGTACTCATTCCTGTTATCATGTGTTTCCTTTAGGAAACCTGAGACATGTCCAATGTCTTTGCTTAATACTCTGTGCTTCTCGCACTTATTAACGCTATATCCTTAGGTCCGTCACCTTACTGGATTCTAGACTCCTTTAGTTTGGCAAGCTTCTTTGTGTTCTTCGATCACTCGAGGTGTCCAACTGTCTTGGTTTGAATTGGCTCTTTCGTCCGTAGTACGGATCGGGCTACTTCCCGTGTTCCATACTCTACTTGTGTACATACGTACATGGAGTATCTTATTGATACGTTACCACTTACCCGACTAACTCATAACTGGTCTGTCAGGCCCGCAAGCTCCTTGTAGTGTCGGTCATACGCCTGGGTGAAGTATTCTGTTGCCAACTCCTCTTATATTGTCCTATAATATCTTACCGTGGTTCTCTGGCTTGGTTTTAAAATTTGGGGGTTTTTTGGAAAATTCTGCGTTTTGAAGGAAAAATTTGAGTTTTGAAAACAAAATCTTCGCGGCATTTCAATGCTTGTTGCTTCTTAGATGTAGATTCTCATCGTCTGGTATGCTCTTAGTACAATGGTCAGGCCATTCGGCCTTCTCAAGGTTTCATTTCACCATTCTTAGGGCTGTCTTACCATATTGGCTTCTCTCGCCCTTTTGGTACTTGCTGAGTACTGGTCGCTTGTCAATGCTTTCCTTAATAGCCCCGTTATTACTGCACTTACCGTGGCAAGTCCGCGGTATAGGCGGTTTTTAGGTTAACTCATACCGGTCACGGTATTGTTCACATTGTATTTGGTAGCCTTGTCGGCTCTTCCTTGATCCTTTAGTTGGGTAACTACTCCTTAGAGCTGCTTCTCACTCATCTTGACAAGACTGTCATTCATTTAGGTGCTTCTCCACTCTCGGAGTTCCTTAATTACTTAGTACTGTGTTCTACCTCGTTGCTTGTTCCCACGTCTTCACCGTGGTTACCGAGGTTTAAGTCGTTTAGGCATTACTTCTGTAGTCCTAATCGGGTATATTCCGTATTATGCTCATAGCTGTCTAAGCTATATCAGTTAAGTATTGCAACCTCTTCGGGTGTGGCAGGGTGGGTGTACCTACTCTTGACTAGGCTCTTAGTCAATTGGTATACCGTTGGTGGTATTATTTAACTATGGCGGTCCGTAGACATGTGTGCCGGTTCTCGTTATTTCTCATGAGTCCGCCTTGTTGCACGGTTGGTGCTTTCTTCTTGCTGCTGCTCGGCCAGCTAGGTTCTCGCGACTGCTAAGCATGTCGCCCCAAGCTGCCACAGATTCTGGTCTCCTTGGATTAGGATTTCTCGATCCTTCGCCATTAAGTGCGATTATAGTCATTCCAGCGGGATTCATCTCTGGGATTTCCGGTTCTTCGGAATCTACCGCATGATAGGTTCTGGTTCATATGGAGTTATATTTAACGGCTGCCAGATCGGGTTTCCCCGTCTCTCTGGCGTTCTTTCCCAAGCTTTTAATACGGGGGTTGTGGAGGGCGGGTTTGGTATTGTAGGTATCCAGGTCATACTGGAAGTTCCCAACTAGCACATCACTCATGCTACCACTCAACCCTTAGCCCTAAGTCTCTATGTCCTAACTCGGTATTCCCTAAGCTCGGTATTTCCAGTCATCAGAGTGAAACTTCGCTCTGATACCATTTTTGTAACACCCCAACTGCTAATCTCGTCATTACCTCTTAAACTGTCACAAATTTACAATAAACTCGCAGCGGAACTCCAATACAACAGAGGGTGATACAACGCCGTTGGCCACCCATATGGCTACCAGGCCTATTTCACATACAGTAACGGTCTGATGGACTGGAACAACCGAATACACAATACAACACAATACTCATTCACTCTAACCGAGTCTCATACAATACATTACTCCATTCAATTCTTTACTATACCGAGTTCACACTATACGGAAGCCGATAACATATTCGGTCATACACCTCTTGCAAATACATAAGTAATTAAGTCTAACTACCGATGCTATCCACCGATCCCGTCCTTCTCTCGAACGGTGTCATCTTCGGTGTACCTGGAAAATAAAAACGATGCCCCTAGGGGCTCAGCTTTACGCTGCTGAAATACCCCAAACCTTAATAAGTTGTTTAAACAGTAAATAATAAATTATTAAGACTAAAAAGAGTCTCAGAAACATTAGTAAATAATTTAATAAATAGTAAATACAATAAATTGCCTAAAAGGCAATATGGGCAAAAATATGCTTTAAGCTTGGGATAGTCTTGATTAAGACTTAATAAACTTACCAAGACTTTATATATATATTAATGAATATATTAAATCAATTACCAAAGAAAACTGAGCTTGGAAACAAGTTAAAACACAAAATGTGCTTTAATGAGTCGTAAAGCACGTTTTTGAAAATTATCTTGAAAATAAGTTTGAATGGCTAAATGTCCATCATTACTCTTTAATTAATATGTGTACTATTAGTATCACATTTGAAAGTTTAAATCATGGGAAATCAAGAATTTCGCTTCAAAGTGCCCTGTTACTATGAATAGTAACTAAATAAGCTAGTTTGTAATATATGTTAACATATGTAATTTAATTGAGCAATAAAGACTAATAAACCCCTTTTGTTAAATGGGGGTCGGTTATGCATGAGGTGAGTCACCACCCTTGCTAATTGATTGAGTAAATAAGTGAGTATTTTAAAAAAACACTATTTGCTTTACGTAGGAAATATCTACAAAAGTAACTACAATCAGTGATTCTCTTAATCCCTTCATTTCCTCTTGCTGTCTCACGTAGCCATTCCCTTCCTTTCTCTTTCACGATCGAAAGCACACCACCAATATACAACTTCAAATCCTTGTAACTTCTTGCTCACTTGTGCAAATCAAAAACTAAGACCACCGATCTCTTAGTTTCTTCAAGCTCTTCGACTTAGTCCTTTCAAATCTTCAAGAGCTCCATTTTGGTGCCAAGAGGAATCTCCATGGAAGGAGCTTGAGTCTCATCTTACGTACTATTGTTCTCCTTTGCTTCAAGGTAAGGAAACTCAAAGAAAATGGTGTTTCCTCCATGTTTTATGTTAACCAAAAATAGCTTAAAGTTCCTTTGGAAAATGTTCTTACGTTGTCTACTGAAACTACCTAAAGAGCCAATGGTAAATGACTTAGAAAAATGCTCTCAAAGAGGCTAGTAAAAGACATACGTATTGTTGTTTGTATTTGCAGGTGAAAGGCAAATATATTGTGGAAATTCAGTGTTTAAGATTTATGCATTTTAAGAGCCTAAGAGCTATGCAATTTAAATTGTGCACTATGTTGTTATGTGGTGTATTTTTGGTGAAGTTTTGAGTATAAGAGTGTACTGGGAAGTTTATACAAGTGATGGGTGTAAAGAGCTTGAGCAGCAGGACTAGAAAAATTGCAGTACGTCGATTCTGTAGGTTGGGTCCGGGACCTAAGTCATGGGTCATGTCCCGGACCAGTGGTGCAAATTAGGCCGTGAGTTGTATACAGATTTGGGTCCGGGACTTGGGTCTTATACAAGGACCCGGACCAACCCTTTAAATCACCCGAGAGAGATTTTCTTAGAATGGTCCGGGACCTAGGACTGAAATACCCCAAACCTTGGTATGTTGTGTAAATGTTAAGCTATGGTATTTAAAGGCTAAAAAGTGCCTTAGAAACATGAATGAACCATTTAAACCATAGTAAGTGCAGTAAAGCACTAAGACCAGTACGGGCAAAACATGCTCTAAGCTATGAGTGAACTTGGTTAGGACCCAAAGAGCCTACCAAGACTTGATAATGTTTAATTATGACTTTATAAGGCTAATTAAGTCCTTAGGAAACTTGGTAGACAATGAAACCAAACAAACACAAATAAATACCTTAAGGTCAATAAGAGCAAAAATGTGCTCTAAGCTTGAGATAAATGTGTATAAGGCCTAATGGTCATACCTATGCCTTAATTATATGTTAATAAACATATTAAATCAATTACCAAAAAAACCAAGCTTGAAAACAAGTTAAAACACAAAATGTGCTTTAAGAAGTCTTAAAGCACGTTTTTGAAAAATTGTCTTGGTAATGAGTTTTGGAATGGCTAAATGTCCATTACTCTTTAATTAACATGTGTACTATAGTATCACATTTGGGTGGCTATATCATGGGAAATCAATTTCACTTCTGTGCCTTGTTATTGGTGAATAGTGATTTTTATAACTAGTTTGTAACATATAATGTTAAAGTAATTAAATTGGTCAACAAAGACTATTATACCCTTCTACTAATAAGGGGGCCGGTTTTTGGTAGTAATGAGTCACCAAACATGTTAACTTATTAAGTAAATAAAGGTGACTCATAGGTTACTTTGCTTTAAGTTATAAATATCCTTAAAAGCAAAACCAAACTCATTCTCCCTTCCTTCTTCATTTCCCACGGTTGAAAGGTTTCTTCAACTCTTCTTCTGCATTCACGGTTTGGAATAGTGCTCACCAAAGCTCCACCTTCCATGGTCAATATCTCATGACTCACTTAACCAAATCAAAAACAAAACCACCATTCTCTTCCTCTCATCAAGCTCTTCAATTCTATCCTTTCAAAATTCCAAGAGCTCCATTCGGTGCCAAGAGGAATCACCATGGGAGGAGCTTGAGCTCACCTTTTCACATATTCTTGTTCTCCTTTGCTTCAAGGTAAGGAACTCAAAGAAAAATGACATTTCCTTCATGTTTTGTCATAACCGAATGCACCTTGTAATGGTGTCTTCTCTTGTCTTGTTTAGCTTCATTTGAATCTTCCAGGGCTAGGAGGAGTCCTCTCTTGATATATTTCAAGCTCTCTTCTCATTCCAAGGTAAAACAATCATGTTAATACCTTAAGATAATATATGTAACTAGGGTTTACAATGAGATAAAGCTTAAAGCTTATATACTCATTTCAATGTTGGTATGTTGTTTAGTTGTTGACAAGGAAGGAAATGCCTAACCGGTTTACAAGGAAACAGAAAGAAATTTGTGAGGAAAAGAGGTAAACAAGCTATCTCAATGTGGTTTAATGTCTTAGGAGAATAAGCTTATAATGCTTGTTAAAACTACCTAAAGAGCAAATGGTAAATGAGCTAGTAAAATGCTCTCGAGTTTATTAAGGGCATATGAATTGTTGGGTGTATTTGCAGGTCAAAGGCATTATTAGTGGGAAATTCAGTGTTTAAGGTTTATGCAATTTTAAGGGCCTAAGAGCCATGCATTTAAGGGCCTAAGTGCCAAGCATTTAAGTTATGCACTATATTGTGATGTAGTGCTTTATGTGTGAAGTTTGTGTATAAAATGTGTTTGATGGATTTTAGGTAGGTGTTCTTGGATGAATTAAGGTGAAAACCTAAGTTTGGATGTGGGTATATGCTAGAGAAGCTATGGCCAAATTTGGGAAAGTGTAAGAAGTTCTAAGTGTGTAAGTGAGTTTTGGTGAACTAGGAAGATTAAAGGTGAATGAATGTTTACTTGAGAGGGAAACATGTATTAAAGTGATTAAGAGTGATGCAAGGATTTAGGCATCATCTTGGAAGTTTTAGAAATCTATGGGTGTTCTCAAGATGTATTTAAGTCTTGAAGGAGTTTGTTTAAGGTTAGGTAATGTTGATGTTCAAGGAACAAGTGATGTTTAGGTATGTGAAAGGAGATTAGTTAGTAAGAAAGAAGTTGAGGGATGATGATAAGGTGTAGAGGATACACCTGGTATTTTGGTCATTATAGGTGGAATGCACCTAGAAATCATAAGGAAAACATTGTAAGTGTTAGGAATTTTGTGGAGATATAGTAAAGGTTTAAGGAATTAGGAAAATAGTTTTGTGAGTGTTTAGAATATCTTAAAGGGTGTGTTTGAAGTGCCAATGATGTTAGAACACATTAAGAGGTCTTAGAGAAGTTTGGTGAGATTGGCAAAGTTTGGGTAAGATTAGGAGGCGACCGACCCAGGGGCCGACCCAGTTTTTGGGTCGGTCGAGCCTCTGTAAAATGTTAGGGAAGTGTTCGGTAATGGACGACCCAGAAGGTTGGGTCGGACATGGGTCGGTCGGTCAAGTTTCAAAGAAGGAAAATGTTTCGCACATGGACCGACCCAGAATGGTGGGTCGGACGTGGGTCGGACGGGCATGATTATAAGGAAGTAAAGGGGTTGTAATGGACCGCCCAGATGTGGGTCGGTCGGTGGGTCGGTCGGACCAAAAACATGGTTTAAGGTTATGAATGATATGAGATGATGGGGATTGGTAGTAATGATGTTAAGGATGTTAATGACCTGTTAGGTGAGTTTTAATGACAATAAGTGGGCTAAGGTTGTATTAAGATGCGAGAGTAAAACGTGTGTTAAAATGTAAAGTTATTTAACCAAGTAAACGGGGAAAGTTTATAAGCATTAGACTTTAAAACAACATGTTACCCCCAATGTTAATAAAAGAACATGTGATGTCAACAGTTGTTCGAGAATTGCTCGAGGAACATAAGTGGACGTGGTAAAGTGGACGCCGGTGACAGGTATGTTTCTTGCAACCTGTGTCCTAACGGATTACACCGGCTTGTATGCCAATATGTTTTCTTGAGTGTTTGCCACCTTGTAAGATTAAAACATGTAATGAGTTTATAGTAATTCTTTATGTGGCGAATTTGGTATCCGATGCCGTTTAACCTCAAATATGTGTTAAACCTTGGCTAAACTAAAACTAGGAACACATGAGTGATCGGTATTCGGAGTTAACGACCCAAACCTTGGGAACGTGCTAACCACGGCTATGTGTGAGTTAGTTGGATATTGTTGTTGTATGCACGTGTGTGAACCTCCCTTGTGTGCTTAACTCGGTTATGATACCGTATGGTTGTGGATGTGGTAGGCTCCATATGGATCTCTAACCACTTAATATTTAATGTATGTATACTAATGGGGGGTGAGGGAGTCCGGTCTGTTCCGGCCACGCGTGTGAGGATGGGGGTTCGTGCCATTATAGTTCGACCTCTGTGTATGTTAAGGTTGTCTTCCCATGGGTTTCCAACTTTCCCCTTTAGCTTAACCAAAGCTAATTACTGACTCACGTCGGGCCACGGGGGCATACTAATGGTTATGTATTTTGGTGTGCTTGGGATTACTATATCCGACACACCTTGGGTATAAGTTAACCGTTCTATTAACCGGACGGTAACGAGGATGGTAACGAGCTTAACATGGGATTGGTAAAAATCTCTAGGCTCACTGGTATACTAACTATGGGGAAGGTTCCTTGTGAGAACCGATTTATATGGTGTTATGTAATGTTATGTGCTATGCAATTCCCTTGCTAGGCTTTGGTATAAATATATATTGGATGTAATGAATGCAATGTGGTCATGTGTACATGGAAGCAAGAAGGTTTGCTATGTTTTGTTATTGAGAAAGAGTTATGATGTATGATATGGAATGTGTGGATCATGGAAATGAACCCAGTTGTGACAAGAGGCGTTTAAGGTGAAATACCCCTAAATTAATTTAAATTAATTTAGGGATTTCTTTTATTAAACCATAAATAATACTATTAATATTAAATTATGGTATGGAATTATGAATATTAAATTATTATATGGAATTGTGAAATTTATTTAGGGGTTTTCTCCTATTTAACCCTAATTATTATACATTATGATATAGTATTATGAATTTAATAATAAGATTTATAAGTCAATAAATCTTGGGAAAATTTCTAAACACTCCAAATATTATAAAGATTTTAGGAAGTGTTGGAACATTGTTTTGAAACATAAAAGTCAATATAAAATTCTAGAAACCTTAAAGCTTATTAAGCCTTGCTAGAGTTGACTTTTTGAGAATGGTCAAACTAGGCCATGAAACCTACACCAATAAATAGTTTATGAAAAACCATGAAGATCGATAAAAAGAACGTCAAAAACGGATCATCCTAGCCAAAGTTATGATAGATTGAAGTTTAGAGCCAAAATTTTGAGAAATGCTGACGTGTCCAAGATTGGATGACTCAGCACGCCCAGTCAGCCGATTTAACCCAATCGCTTCAGATTTCCTTCAGTTTTGGCATGTCATAGGTCGATCTTTAGACGCCTATATCTTTTTCTCTACTCCACCATTTGGTATGCCATTTGTTTCATTCGATTCTTCTATCTTTCCTCTTCCAACCATTACTCACACATCATCTAATCATTCTACATCGACGGGAATACGATCTAAAGTTGGCTCCTCGCGTTTGCGTAACCCAGAACTGCAGTTTTTAGAAATCGGGTAAACTTCGTCACGCCATAACTTCTTCGTTTCTCGTCCAAATTTCGTGTTCTTTAGCTTGTTTTGAAGATCTCAAATCCCTCTATAACTTTCATGTTTATGGCCAAGGCTGATTCTCACGGGTTTGGGAGATAAATCTGTCTAAAGTTGCCCACTCGATCACGGCGGTAATTCTGCCCAGTTTCATCCCGAACCAACTAGGTAAACTCGGATCTTGTGAGATCTATAACTTTCTCTCTAGTTTATCAAATTCAATGATTCTTCCACTAACATCTAGAGTTACATGTCTACTTTAAAATGACGTAGGTGTCATGGATTGAATCAGTCTCAGTTAGCACGAGTTGACCCGAAGTAGGCTACTCGAACTGCACATAAAATATTGAGTTTTCCAGAAATCGATTTCGATTTCATAACCGGCGCATCTCCGGTGAGTTTCAGACCAAATTCCACCATCTATGCTCTTCGTTTTTGCATTCCCGTTCATAACCCTCTATCAATTTAACCAATTAAGCAATGAATTGAGGGAATTTTAGCAAATCGAATTCGGAATGAACTTTGAACCCTAACTTCGAACCCAGATTCGAAATTGCTCAATTCGGCATGCAAATTGGGGAAATCGGTACCATTAGAACCGGGATTTAATTTCTAGTTGTTAGGAACAAGAATCATCGAATTTCGTTCTGTGGATTGTGAGAAATCAGAATTAGTACTCGATCCCCTTACTTTCGCTGAGAACTGAGAGTTCTGGGCCGTCCGATCGCGGTTATAAACATGGACGGCCGAGATTAGATCGTGGGTTTTAAGTTGTAATAAGATTAATGTTTTCCAGAATAAAGTCCTAACTTGCTAGATTTATTTAAATATCTTCCCGAATGTATTTTGACTTGAAATTTTAACCATAGATTCCTTATAAAATCTAGTTTATTTTGATGTAAATTAATTGGGTTTTGAGTTTTTAAACATAAGTTATGATTTTTGCAAGTTACGAGTATTATGGAATTATTTGGATAATTTTAAAAGATATTTTTATGAAATAAAAATTTTATAATATGTCTAAAATGTTATAGTTACTATATATTTAATTTGGGGATTTTTGGACAATTGTAAATGGGTTTAAAAATTGTGTTTATGAGTTTTTCATAAGAATAACTTATAATATATGGTTTTTAATGTAGTCAAAAATTAAAGTATAGTTGATTAATGAACTTTATAGGTTGGGAAAAATATAATAAGACTAAGTAACATTTAATACAGTATGTTTATAAATATTTTGGGTACTAACTTTTAAGTGAAGTAAATATATATATAGATACGTATATATAAACGAAATAAAATAGTAACTTAGGTTAAATCAAGGGAACTAATTAATCTACATTTATATTAATTATATAATATGGTAGTTAATATACTTAATTGAAACTAATGAAAATACTTTATTTTATAAACCATATATTGGATGTAGCTATGTGTAAAAGTTAGTATAAATAATTAAGTGCAATAAAACTACACAAGGAATGTCTTGAATAAATCCTAATATATATACTCATAAAAATTACATAAATAAAAGAAAAAAATGCCTTATAGAAAATATAATATGAAGGAATTAATGAGATAAACTAAACCTCTACATAATACTAATAAAAGAATATTATATGAGGCGGTATTAAATTATGATTATTAAACTTAAGGAGTTATCTTTGAATTTCTAAGATTTATATAAACCGTATTAAAATACATGTATGGTATTAGTCAACGACCATAATGTAAGTCTATAATTGGGTTAAGTAATTACTAAGTTAAAACTTAGGAAAAATTGTGATTAGATTACATAAAATTTTACACAAATAGATCTTATTCTATAATTAATGATAAATAAATGTAATACTTTTACATCTAAATGTTCTTAATATATAAACAATAATAAAATAAATAAAATACTTTTACATATGAATGTGAGGTGGATTAGTAAGTCTAGATTTAATCATTTCTTAACCTTTAAGGTATTAAAATATAACTTAATGTTTTAAGTTAAAATCATTAAAAGGATTATGATATAAAACTACATTAAACTATGATTTGGAAATTTATCTAAATAATAATCCTTAAGTTTCTTGGCATTAGATAAGCCATATGAAATACATTTATAACATTAATTACCAATACTTAGGATGTGAGTCTACAATTAAGTGAGGTATTTAGTAGTTAGAATTTATAGAAAGGTTTATAAATAGGAATTTGATACTTAAAACCTTTGAACCTTTTATAGATAAAACTAAGTTACATAAGAGATTATATTGATCTACTTTACGACGCTAAAAATATTAATGTGTCATTTGAGTATAAGGAATGAGGATTTTTCAGAACATATTATCTTATTAAGTAATTGACAATTTCACTTGTGAATGAGAGTTTAATTCTTAGATAAATTCTACCTTATGTTAAGATATATGTTCATCCTAAAACATAATAAAGGAGATTAATTTATTAAGTTATTCCTTTGAAACCTTAGGTTTGTAAACAATATGAAAAATGTATTTTAAGACGTAAGTTTATTAAAATTTAGTATAAAAGGATTATACATAGTCTATAGCGGGAATGTGTGTAAAAATAAAACATTTGGGAAATTAAATGTAAGCAAGGATAAATAAAAGGTTATCTTAAAGTGCTTATTATATAGTTAATGATAAAGTAAATAATATACCTTGGAATACTAAATGTAAGAGTTCGATAAATCTAAGTTAACTATAATATAGTTATTCAAGATGAGAGAAACAATTTAACATCTTATGATAAGATTATTAGATGGTTGTAATAAAAGTCATCTAAACTAACATATAAGATAAATGAGTTAGTAACTCAATTAGGTTATCATAAAATGCATCTATAACACCATGTTTCCAATATACAGGATGTAGATCTTAATTAAGTTGAGGGGGAAAACTTAATCATAATGGATTATTTGGTAATACTGATAAAATACACATTACATTGTGAAATAATAGTATAATATTCTAAGATAAACCTATCATGGGTCATAACCCGATATTTATTCTAAATTAAGAATAAAAGTATTAAGCTTAAGAATTATTATTGAGATTCTAAGATTAGATGAATAATATAATACGCACTTATGATATAAGGGTCTCAAGAGTCTTGAATTGAGAATTAGGGTTAAGTATGAATAAAGTGGATAAGAGTGTAACAATTAACAAGTGTTAATAACATACATACCCTAGTCGTACAACCTTGGGTTATACAACATTCTAATATAAGTCAAAGGTTATACATAACATTTAAGTGAGGGCTTAAAAGACAATTGAGACTTAGAAATAAGAGTGAGGAATTTATTTAAGTTTAACTTAGGTTACAAGTTATTGATGTTAGACTACCTTTAATATTCCTCAGAGTATTGTTGATTATTTGCACAAGTCGACTAGAACTGCTACATCGGTTACCAGGTACGATTTCTCGTACTCAGCTTGATGTGTTATGGACTTGATGGAATGTTTTGTACGATTTCTCGTACTCAGCTTGTTGTGTTTTGGCCTTTATGGGATGTTTTGTACGATTTCTCGTACTCAGATATTTTTGATGAAAAATTTTATGGAATGTTTTGAGAAACGCTAAATGAGCTTGAATGAGTCTTGAAAGGAAATTGGTTGTGTGACTAACTCAGCTTGATGTGACTAATTGAGCCTTGAATGTACACCTTGTATGGTAATTGGTTCCTTCTATCTGGTTGTTTCATTAGATATTATCTGCCTGGGGTTTACGCCTCTGCACTCTGTAGGACTGAGTGTTTTGGTATCGCTCTGGTGCAGTTAATGATCTAGTGGAAATATGGGAAATGTCAATCTTGGTAAATGTTTCTTTTGACCCTGGATGTTGTTTCCTCCATGAGCTGAGTCTTGGTTGTGATGTGCGCACATCTTCATCGGTAAACAGCGAGGGGCTGTATATCCCCTGTCCAATCGGACGTTGTAAACAGCGAGGGGCTGTATATCCCCTGTCCTATCGGACGTAGTTAACAGCGAGGGGCTGTATATCCCCCGTCCCAAAAGGGACGCAGTTGGCAGCAGGGCCATCTCTTCCAATTGGTTTATTCCACTCTTGAGTTATGGTTCTTGGATATCTTCTTTCATTCCTAGTCCTTGTGACTACTTGGTCTTTCTACTCCTAACGGGAATTGGATCTAACTTAAACAATGGTTGTTCACTAACACATGGTGTGATTTTGATTGACTAACGTTACCTTTCTGTTATTTATTTTTACTCCTCATCTTGTTACCTTTGACTTGGTGATTTTGATGTGTCTTGTTCTTCTGATTTGTTTG